>PVIC010000319.1:0-134400 GCA_004025085.1 Thryonomys swinderianus | reverse complement strand
GACTTATTTGGGAAAATGTTGCTCATTGGAGGGCTGTTTGCTTCAGTACTTGGAGTTATTGCCAGTGCTGGCTTTCTTCCAATCCTTATAATCCTCTGAGGTTTTAGAAAGAAATCCTTTGTTTTGTTTTTTTTCCCTTCTCCCTGTGGGTTAATTGGGTTTAGGTATAATTTAATTATTTCATTAACCAATTATCCTGTCAGTGTATACACAAACAAACCTAAAAACCCATCCGTTTGTTCTGGGTTAAGATGTTCACAATCAGTTTTTCCACCATTCTGAGTGAATATGTGACAGTGAAATTTCTCACTAAAAGCTCAATTGGACCAACTCTATTTTCCATATTTGTAGTATGCTCTTGGAACCTTCCACAGCAGTATCCAGTGATTCAGAGTAAGAAGAATTAAGATAAATGATCACTTTCCAAGAGGAATTACAGTCTTGAGGACTCTGCAGTGGAGTCATATTTTAGATCACCTTGGACTGTATTTTCATCAGATTCAATCTCAGATTCTTCTCAGCTTAGAGAAATGAGAAGGAAGTATACTATCCTCTATCACTGTCTGGTCTCACTAATGTGTCTTTTAATGGATTTTCTTTATTCATAGTCTTATTTCATCTTTCCCGATCATGCTTTTCGTGGAGAGATTTTTTTTATCCTGATGAATTGCTTTATAAACTTGTTTATTTAGTTGTGAGGCTCATTTCAAATATGTACTTTGTTTACTTGTGTTTGTGGTTGTGAGTGTGTGGTTGTGTGTGTGTGTATGGTTAAAGGGCTCACAATCAAGTCATCCATTTGGAGCCTTTATTTATAAATATTTTTATAGGGTTGTTTTGTTGAGTCCATTTACAAAAATTTAATTGGATCTAAATAATTCAGTCTGGCTTAAGCATATGAGGTACAGATGTGTGTGATGCTGTTGTAACTGGCTCAGGCTTCATTCTCTTTCAGGCTTCGTTTTTCCCCTCTTTTTTCTCATTTGCAGAACTCCACATTTTGCCTTTCATGGTTATGCTCCTGAAAAGCCCCAATAATTAGACCATAGGCCTCCAAAGCAAATTAGTATTTTTCTAATGTGTAAAAGCCATATCAGCTTTTCTTGTGGGGAGTGTTTTTGGGTCTCTAAAGTTATTCACAAATATCATCAATTCTAATTTTGCTCTATATGAAGCAAAGAGAATATTGCACTTTATAATGTTTTGGAATTCTGCCCTCCCCTCAGTCTTACTGCCCTGGGCCTGCTGCTTTCAGATTGTTTGCAGTGGCAGATGGCTTTATGCAAATCAAGCCAATTATATTTGGTCAGAGGAAAGATCACCTTGCATTATGATTAATTTCTAGATTAGTGAAACTGATATGTTTCTTTGAAAACTCACCCATATCTAGAGGGCAAACTGTCTTGCACAGCTCGACTGTGCTGAGCAAGTATCTGTGATTCCCCTGCGTAGTCCTCCCCTCTCCAAGGATGTACCATGCTCTTAAATTTTAGTGATCTACCTGGTACCAGAAAAATGTTCAATGGCTGATTATTGGCCACTTTTAATAAAGCTCCTATGTTTTAGTAAATGGATAATAGTATTATCTTGAAATTTTATAATTATTTTAGACAAGGCAAATATCAGTATCACTTAATACATTTCTCATTTTTTCCTTTACTAGAAATTAATTTGCCTATTTTTCTTTGGTGTAACTATCCTCAGAGTAATCTCTATAAAATCTTGGTGCTTTATTCCTGGCACTGTTCTGCTTTCTCTTTCCTCCCTGCCTGCAATTGTCTAAACCTCTGTGCATTGACAGAACAATCTAGCTTCTATCTTTCCCTTCATTGCTGTCTTGTATAGGTTTTACTGCCATATTTTTCAAGATAGTATGAAGTGAAAGTGAGCGAAACCTTTGAGTAGTTAGTAAGTTATTGATTGCACTGCTGATTTTCAGTAAAATATTGAGTTTTGTGGCTTGGATGCCACCGTTTCCTTTCCAGGCAGGCAACACAGGTGACAGATCATTCCTGTCCATTTGCTACATGGCACCTTTACATTTTTGTTCCCTCGTGGCTCATGTTCAAGTCTTCAAACTCTCTGCCCTAGTTTCTCTTTCTGGTACAGAAGTGTGAGGATTAAATAGTAATGGAATCAATCCCTTTAAAGGACTCTAAAGGACAGATGTCAGGTGTCTCCAAGTGCTCCTGTGTTCCCTGCCTCAGAGGGACCCGGCGTCACTAGCTAAAGCCATGGAAATTTGGCTGGTAATGTCCGACATTAACACCACCGTCGTGTGCCAGGAACCATTCTTAGCACTTCGGATGTATGTTAATCCATCTGATGATAAACTGTAATACTTAGTGTCACTGATTTATGTTTTTCAGGTTGAAAATTGGTGTCCTCATTTACCTTGGAGAGCAAAAAATCCCTATGAAGAAGCTGATCATAATTCCTTGGTAAATGATTTTAGAAAACTTCATAAATTTGTGTATTTAGGTCAGATGTTAAGTGATATATGTAGAATCTTTTAGATTTTCCGCCTATGATTTGAAACAGTGTTCAACTCAAGAACATTCATTAATAGTCCTGTAGAAATCCAGTTGAGCAGATCACTTGGCCAGTTAGCATAGGCTTATTTATTATTGAGCAATTATTGGAGGGGCTGTAAATGATAGGAAACTGATAGGAATGAGACCTGGTGGCTGATGTCGAGATGATGGGTGATCTAGTGAGTTGGCTGTTGTAAATAATGACTATCCCTGTCATAGGGCTTTGAAATTGGCTGGCAGAAATAATGAGGAAGGGGCAACTTCAGCCTGCAAAGGTCAAGAGAGATTACATTAGAGAAGATGACATTCGAGCTGAATTTAAAATGATGAATGAGTTTCTGAGAGGTCAAGGAGAGAAGGATATCTCTAGTAACATGAAAGTGAGCACTTGATACTAGGGAGCATAGCTTACTTGGGGACAAGGACAGGAGGTTTGGATGAACTGAGATGAAGCTGAGGTTGGAAAGATAGGAAGAAGAGTGAACTCTGAAAAAGTAAAGCCTTTGGTCTTTTTTTTTTTTTTTTTGTGGTATGGAGAGTCAAACTTTTGACTTTGAGCTTACAAGGCAGTGTTGGTGCCACTGAGCTAAATTTCTGGCCCAAGCCTTTGTCATTTAGACGGGGGATCAGCAAACTTTGTTGTTTAAAAAGCTCTGTATTGAATATTTTTATCTTGGCAAGCCATGCAGTCCCTGTTGCATCTCTTCAGTTCTTCCTCTCTAGCACAGAGTAGCCATCAATAGTAGGTGCATGAAGGGGCGTGGCTGTGTGCCTATAAAACTATGGACAAAAACCGTCAGTGAGGGAGACTGGCCCTAGATCTAGGTTTGCTGACCACAAGAACATAGAGGATGGATGCTTAAAATGAACTGTGGTAACTGCTAAAAGATGGATTCAGGGGCCGGAGATTTAGCTCAGTGGTTGCAGCGCCTGTCTTGCAAGCGCAAGGCCCTGAGTTTGATCCCGGTAACCACGTACAATGCTGGGCGTGGTGACTCACGCCCACCAGCAATCAATGCCACATACCACAGTGCCCGGATTCAGTGTGCTTGAGGTGTTCTGTCAAATAAATACCAGTATTATGTTTCTCTGTGGCTCTAGTCATGGGTGACACCTACCTATATTATCTAGAATATTGGGAAAAATAAATTTTGGATTTTACATCATACTGGCCAGAATTTTTTTTTTTTTTTTTTTTGAGACAAGGTCTCACTTTGTAGTTCAGGCTGGCCCTGAGCTCACTATATAGCCCAGGCAAGCCTCGAATTCAGCAATCCTCCTGCCTCTGCCTCCCAAGTGCTGGGATCACAGGTGTGAGCCACCATGCCCGGCCCTGTGGTATGTGGTATTGATGGCTGGTGGGCGTGAGTCACCACACCCAGCATTGTATGTGGTTACTGGGGATTGAACTCGAGACCTTGCGCTTGCGAGGCAGGCACGGGAATCACTGAGCTAAAGCTCCGGCCCACTGGTCAGAATTTTAAACAGAATTGTGCTGTGCTAGGGAAAGAATGTTCCTAGATTTTGAATTGTTGTTGGTTTGAACTGAAACAAAACTAGAAGATGAGCATCTATTTTTTCCCCCATTTAATTATGAGGACAGAAAGAGGTTCACTGGTAACCATCATGATGTTGGGTAACATGTTCAGATCTGACTTCAGTTTTCCTGGGGCTCTGCTACCCAGTAATTGATTCCAGCAGCACAATGAATTTCAGATCAGAGAATTTCAAGCTTCATCTAGCATGCCTATTATAAACATTGCACTTTAACTTAGCCCAGGGCTTTGCAGTGACTATACTGCCTTTCTCAGTTTCTAGTTTTTTAAGGATAAACCTTATAATAGATCGGCATCCAGGACCTTTGCTTTAATTTGCAATCTTGGGACCTGCTAATAAAAGCTGGGCTGCATGATAAGACTCTTTTGAAGGCCTGGATTTAATTGACTATCGTTTTCAAGTTTTCAAATGTCACATCATGAAAACCATTAGGCTTTTTGACTTTTATCTTCTATACATTTTATTAAATTTCTGTTTCTAGGCAGAAATTCGTATGGATTTTAATATTCTCTACAGTATGATGAAAAAACACGAAGAATTTCGGTGGATGAGACTGCGGATCCGGCGAATGGCTGATGCTTGGATCCAAGCAATCAAGTCCCTGGCAGAAAAGCAAAATCTTGAAAAGAGGAAGCGGAAGAAAGTGAGTTTTTCTTAATTTATTTCAGTTAGATGCCAGTTTTATTTTAAAATTTGATTTTGCTTGGAAACAAGAGTAAGACAAATGTCATGTCTCAAAATGATATTCCCTCAGGGTGAATCAGCCCGACCTCTCACAGACCTTTTTGGGTTTTTATTACCCACAATATTTTTACTTAGCAGAGATCTGTACACATTTCATAAATGAAGTTAAGCCGAGTATCTGCCTATCTAGTTTTCCTTTCAACCACTTGCCTATTTGTCTGAAGACAGCAGGAGGTTTTCTTTACCTTAACCCAGGCTTTGAGAACTTCCTATTATGTCATCATGGTAATTTCACATGTTTGTGGCTTGTTCCTCCTGGATCTGCTCCATCTCAGCCATCTGAATGTCCCTCTACCTAATCAGTGCTTCTGCTTAGATATCTAGGAAGGAGAATGTAATTAAACTTGAGCCATGTTATCTTAAGTTCATGGAACATACCTAGAAACCCTTTGGAAGGCTCCTAGTTTAGAAGACCTTCTACCTTCTTTTTTTTTTGGTTTTTGGAGACAGGGTCTCACTTTGTAGTTCAGGCTGGCCCTGAGCTCACTATGGTGCCCAGGCAAGCTGCCGCGAACTCAGCAATCCTCCCGTCTCTGCCTCCCGAGTGCTGGGATTACAGACGTGAGCCACCACATCCAGCATTGGGGTATGCGGCGTTGATTGTTGGTGGGCCTGTCTCCACACCCAGCATTATATGTGGTTACCGGGGATTGAACTCAGGTCCTTGTGCTTGCGAGGCAGGCGCCAGAACCACTGAGCAAACCCTCCAACCCTCTACCTTCTTATTTATAGATTAAGTGACATGGCTGTGGATTAACTGTCCTGATTTTAGAACTGAGTAAACAGTTTGTTACCACATCTGGAAAGAAATCTGATTCATTTGGTATCTTTGAAAGAGAAATTACAGATACACTTTATAAGAGCCTAAGTTACACTTAATGGGTCAGTTTTGCTTAGATTCCTTGAGTTTGAGTCAGCAAGACCAGACAGTTTGGCACCAAATAAATAGTATATGTAGAGCATGTGATGAGATTCTGTACATGAGCTATAAAAAGAAGGAATACAGTGGACCTTTAAGTTATGATTGGTCTAACATATGAACAGCTTGAGTTAGTTAGGTTAATGAAAGATTCATCTGCTTCTTGTTATAGTGTGTACCAGGTAAACATCCAGATGTCAGCTGTATTGACTTATAACTGATTTAAGTTTCATCAGCCCTCAGGAACTAATCATGTTCCTAATTCAAGGTTCTGCTGTATTTCTCTATAGTTTTAAGGAGTCATCTACAAGAATATATTTTCAGGCAAAAGCTACCATACAATATTTTTTAAAGAAGGAGAAAATTTTTACCTACATGCATATATACAGATCTTTTGTTGCACTCATATTTTTTAATTGATATTATTGGTACATTTTATATATACTTTATGATCACGACTGACATTGAGAATTTGTACTAGTACCTGACTGCACTCATATTTTTTATAAATTGAAAGATAAAACAAAGAAATAGATGATGTTAATAATTGCACAACAATATAAGGGATCTTAATACTACTAAATGGCATATGTTAAAAGGGTAAATTTGTGTTATATATATTTCAACACAAGGAAAAAGGAAAAGGGAAGTAGGAAATAATGTAGAGTTAACAGGTATAGAAACTAGACCCCTCTGAATGTATTTCACTTTGTAGATTAGATACTGGGAGCATTTTACATTAAATGTGAAATTTAATTACAATAACAGCCATAAAGAAAATAAGAACAAAGAACTGACTGAATATCCATCCAGTTTTGATACAAACATACAGAGAAGACTGTTCATAACGCCTTTAGAACCCAATAAATTGGGCATTTCTGAAGGGATATCACAGAGGACAAAAAGAGCTGAAAAAATATTTTAAAACAATTTTATAAATCATGTTGTACATGGAAGTATCAGTGTTCTCATTTTGAATTCATTGTGAATAATTAGATAACCACAAATGAGTAATTTTGTTAGTGTCTTCGAGAAGTGGGATTTTCGTTGTGGGAGAGAGGAAATAACAGATATAAGATGAATAGTGTTATGCAGTCCCAAGTTTGAATTTGAAATACTGTTAAGAGCTCAAAATATATTGTATCCTAGTGGAAAAACACATTTCCTAGCTAGTGACATTGAAAGGCCCTTCAAATGGTGATTTAACTGGGTTCCCTTAAGCCCTAGACTTTGATCTTTAAATGCTCTTTCCACCAGGTTATATAAGAGGTGCTTGGAAAAATGGTACATTAAGAGGGCATAAATTGAGAACTGGGGTTGTAGCTCAGTGGTTCTGCACCTGCCTAGCAAGTGCAGGGCCTTACGTTTGATCCCTAGTATTAAAAAAAAAAAAAAGACATTGTTCATGGCAAGCTTAAAGGAAGGGAACTTATGAAAGGCTACTAGAATATGTCCAAAGAATTGAGGGGCCAACAAGAATAGCTTCCCACTGGCCAAGGTCAGACAGTTTGATAGAGTAAGAACCACAGTTTATTGTAACACATTAAATATGCATATATACATGATTTTTATGATACAAAGTAAACAAAACAGGAACCATGATTAGAGTATGCTTTAAAAAAAACTTATAGGGCCGGAGGGTTAGCTCAGTGGTTCCAGCGCCTGCCTCACAAGCGCAAGGTCCTAAGTTTGATCCCCGGTAACCACATACAATGCTGGGCATGGTGACTCACACCCACCAGCCATCAATACCACATACCACAGTGCCGTGCGTGGTGGCTCATGCCTGTCATCCCAGCATTCGGAGGCAGAGACAGGAGGATTGCTGAGTTCGAGGCTTGCCTGGGCTGCATAGTGAGCTCAGAGTCAGCCTGAACTACAAAGCGAGACCCTGTCTCAAAAAAAAAAAAAAGAAAAACATTTATTATCTTGATAACTGGAAAATAAATGGAGAAAAATGAAGTATTCACTAGGCTTGTTCTGTCCAAACTCAGAGTGATCAGATAGAGGACTTTCTCTTTATAGATGTATTTTGGCTACCAGATGAAAAATAAAAGACAGAATATCAGTATTTTGCACCCCCCAAAAGTCTAATGAGTTTATTTATTATGTGGCCACTAAGCTCTCCAAACAGGGACACCTAGATATTTTCCTCTCCAGTGAAAGTTCACAGCAGCACTTATGAAGTAAAAAATTGAGTGTGACTTTGATCATACCTTTTAGCTTGAATTACTAATTTACCACAGATATGAAAGACAGAATGATCTATTTTGCAACACCTTGGATTTGGAATCAGCAAAATTCAGAGCATAGAGAGCTCTGTTGGAAATCTAACCTAGTGTCTTAAAAGCATAAATTATAAACAACTCCCCTCGAAGAAAGAGTAATAGGGTATCACAAAGAGTAAAGACAGCTAAGAGACAGAGGCAATTATAGTGTGTACTCTTAACTTTTGAATCACGCAATTGCAGTTAGGGGGGAGGCTGAGGAAATACTACAGTCAGCGATATTTAGGAATTACAGAATTTTTAGAGGTGACAAGAACATGGCTGTGTTTAAGTGAAGGGTTTTTGTTCAAAGATACATTTTGAAATATTTACAGATGGTAAGAGAGGACCTCTAAACTTTGCTTAGGAGGTCAGGAGAAAAAGGAATATAGTTTAAATAAGATATATCATGAATTAATAATTATTGAAGTTATGTGATGTCTATTGGGGCTGATTATATTGTCTTACTTCCTTTTCTCTGAGTTTGAAATTTTTCATAAGAAAAGATTAAAATATTGCAGCCATGAGAAAAAAGATAAATATCATTAAAAGATACTCTAGTATCCTAGCTTTCTTTGCTTTAATTCTGATTTTACAAATATACCCCATTTTTTGAAAAGCAGGACCATCCATCCATGTTGCACATGAAGGGCAACAATGATTTTCTTTTCCATCTTCGTACCTTCTAGAAAAATCTCATATACCCCACACTGAGACTTCATGGCGACATAAGTGTGATGTTAGAATTGATGCTCTGTGGTGTATGACTGTGGGCTTCATATTTGGTTCAGCTCAAATAAATACGTGCCTTTTTTGTTTTCCAGGTCCTTGTTCACCTGGGACTCCTGACCAAGGAGTCTGGATTTAAAATCGCAGAGACGGCATTCAGTGGTGGCCCTCTTGGTGAATTAGTTCAGTGGAGTGATTTAATTACATCTCTGTACTTACTGGGCCATGACATTAGGATTTCAGCTTCGCTGGCTGAGCTCAAGGAGTAAGGAGATTACTTTTCAATTTTAAAATCAGAATACAAAAAAGAAATTGTAAACTCTTAAGTCTCTCTATTAATGTGTAATTTCTTGCAGAGGAAAATGAAAGTGATAATTCACTAAACAGGAGATAAGAAGATTATTTTCAGGAGCTAAATATATACACTGTGAAAAGGATAATATGTTTTCATTGTAGCTGTAGGCTCCCAAGGCTTCATGAATGAATGCCAGAAAATTCAAACTAAGGAGCTTATTCTTTGCTATTACAGGTGCTTCCAACATCTGCAGCACAAAACATTATTGACTTTTCTAATTCCCTGTCTCTTACTGAAATTCATACTGTTCCCTGCTCAACATCAGGCTTTCTAAATCTTACAACAGGTCAGGTTCCTGTTTATAATTTAATTTGGGTAAAATGAATTTCATGAGAGCCTTGATCCAATCCCTTTTCAATTAGCCAACTTTCAGCTCAGTCTGTTAACTCTTGCTTAACCTTGTGTTTCACTGATATTTGCATCTAGGTTTAACTGTCGTGAGATCCCTTTTACATTTACACAGTTGGCCAAGCAGGGAAAAGTAGATGTCGCACTCCTGAGTGACGGACTGCCTTTAGAGACGTCTTACCAGCAGCCAAATAATGTGTAGCAGTGTCAAGTATTTCCTAGAGAAATACTGTGAATGAACATATAAGAAATGGGACAGGGGACTAAACCAGATAGATGGTCCGCTGCAAGGCATTGGCACTCAGTGAGTTCCCTTGTAGTAGGTCCAAGGTCCGTGCCTGTTTAGTTGATGGCTGTATCTGTTGGGATAAAAGCTGTAAGTGTGGTAATATATCAGCTATTATTTGTTAATAATTTCCTTGAAAGTTAAAGTTACAGTGGTATTAACAGTTACAACAACTCTGATGTTGATGACTATTTACAACTAACTTCTGTGGATCACTTATGGTCTTTAGCACCTGGAAGTAGCTACTTCTCTTGTCTGCACTTTAAAAATAAGGGATCTAAAGTTCAATCCAGAGTGAGCTGTCTGAGGTCTTAGGGATCATGATGATTTGAGTACAGTGTCTGTCTGAATTCAAAGTCTATATTCTCACCCCAATCCTGCATTGGTCTTCTCAGAAGTAGACAGACCAGAGGTCTTTTCAATCCTTAATCTTCACTCTGGTTCCTTGACCAGGTGTCCCATTGCCTTCTTCCTGCTTGCTTTGAAATATGTTGGGTCCTTAGCCCGAATTGGATGCCTTTATGCACTTTGCAACCACTAGGTCAGTGCCTTCCATGGACTGCTTTTGGCATGGAACCAAAGAGTTAGCTTGTAGTTAAGGAATGGCCAGTCATTTGATAATACCAACTAATACATTAAATAGTTGCACTAATTATAAATCTGTTAGTGGTAATTGAAATGTATGTGCTAGATTTTAGATATATGTGATTTAGATGTATGTGCTAGATTTCTGTACCGGGAGTACAGAAAACTAATGATTGGCCCCTGTGTATTAGCACTAATCAAGAGAAAGTTTATGGTGATACTGTTGTTTATGCACATGAAAATCAGGGTTAGATGTGTTTTACTTAGGAAGATAACTGGGGGAACAACAGAGAACAGTGGTCCCTAAATATGCCACTTGGGAGCTTTCTGTATTATTTTTTAAGTTTTAGGGATCTCCTTAAAGTCCTCCTTAGACTGTTCCAAAGTTAGGTGAACCTCAGCCTTTGGAAGTAGAACACAACATAAGTTCTTCATGATGAACCCAAGTAAATCCAGTATCAGACTTTGAGGACCACTGAACATAGGGTGGACCAGAGGTCCATGGACTCTGGCTAAGTCTAGCCCCCTGTCTGTTTTTGTAAAGTTTCAAGGGGCACAGATACCTTCATTGTTACATTGTGTACGGCCACCTTCATCCTACATGCCAGAGTTGTACGGCCTGCAGAAATGAGAGTATTTATTTTCCAGCCCTTACAGAAAGTTTTCCTACCAAAAATGAAAAAAATTGTTTTTCTGACCCCTAGGAAACAAATTGGTTCTGTGGAACCTACCTTTGTCAGAAACCCAAAGTGGGAGAAGGGTGCTAAAACACAGCACTGTAGAGCAGAGTCCTATATGTGGTTTTTCTCCTTTGGAGTAGGATTTTCACAGAGCAGTGAATGATTATCATGGTACATGAGCAGTGCTAAAAGATAATAGTGAGGGGCCAGAGGGTTAGCTCAGTGGTTCCGGCACCTGCCTCGCAAGCGCAAGGTACTGAGTTCGATCCCCGGCAACCACATATAATGCTGTGCGTGGAGACACACCCACCAACAATCAACACCGCATACCACAATGCCGGACGTGGTGGCTCATGCCTGTAATCCCAGCACTCGAGAGACAGAGACAGGATTGCTGAGTTTGTGGCGGCTTACCTGGACTCCATAGTGAGCTCAGGGCCAGCCTGAACTACAAAGCGAGACCCTGTCTCAAAAGCAAAAAAAAAGATAATAGTGAGGACTAAGTAAATGGTAGCTGGTTAGTATTTCTACTCATGAAGTTAGCGTCCTGCTCTAGTCCATCGTCATTTCCTGAGTGCAAAGGTGGCTTTGTATGACTAGGTGGAAGGTCAAAGGAAAGAAAAGTTAACAACAAATTATCCATAACACCAGTTGTGTAATGCAGTCTAGTTAAAAAGGGAAGTTGGATATAACAGAAAAAAATTAGTGAAGAGGGTTAGACTATATAAAAAGCAATCAGTACTGAAGAGCCTAAAAATTGAAGACATTTAGAGAATGGAGAGGTCAGGTAAGAAATAAGAGGTAGGGTATTATCTTCATATTCATTCCTTTTTCTTTTTCCTGGAAGATGAGGTAAGAGACATGCAGGCTAAGTACCTTCTCAAAGGTCTCACAGCTGTGAAACAGTGAAGGTGGATTCAGACCCATGACTTCATTGATTTCAGATGCTGTGTTTACACAGTTTCTATTTGCTTCTTTAGGATAAGAATCTGGGTTGTAAATTGGACCTGACAGGTCAGAAGAATTGAGACAAAAAGTAGATTTGGAAGGGCCATGCTGCCATCTATATCACAAAAGTTTGAGGTGGTTATTTGCCTATTAAATTTGCCAAGTTTAGTACTTCAAAATAAGTGGTTTTCCCCCTCTCTTCTGTTCTTTTTCTAGAATTATGAAGAAGGTTGTAGGGAACCGGTCTGGCTGTCCGACTATAGGAGACAGAATCGTCGAGCTCATTTATATTGATATTGTAGGACTTGCACAGTTCAAGAAAACTCTGGGACCATCTTGGGTTCATTACCAGTAAGTACTACATGCTATTCTTATGTTTTTAAAGCTCCTCCCCCCCAAACAAGAATTATGTGGTTGTGCATAGAAAAAAATGATTGATTGTTATCTTTTGAACAGAGTGTCATTCCTAGTTGAAATTCACATTTTTTCCAGTGACTTGTTACTTCATAGGATTATTCATTAATTTCTTTGATGTCTTGAGAAAACGGGTGTCCAGCCTCCTTAATACTTACAATTCCTCTTTCATTATGTCTAACCTGGCCTCATCTATTGAGTCAAATAAGGATTTTGATAAAATATGCATACTGTTCCTTTTTGTGGTCCTTCAGTTTGAGGTGATGACTCATTTCTCTCTTACCTTTTCCATCATCAATGTTCTTGTCATTCTTGGGGGGGAAAGTTGGGGCACCGTATGTGAAAGCTGAGATCTTTTCCTTTTAAAGATAAGTCTGTGCCCAGTGTGACAACAGCCTGTATGGACCATGTGCAATGTGTATTATTTAGTGGAAGAGCTTAGTGTTTCTTTGGGTATAACTGAGACCGAGATTCAGGGAAACAATTTTAATGGTCCACAAACATGGCACTAAATGACTTAAACTGGAGATATGGTTATTTTGTTGTTGTTGTTTTCTTTCAGCCTTTCTGAGAAAGGCATAGTTTGATGCTCCTGTGTCTCCAGCACTTATTTTAGCACTTTAATGTGCTTTTAACAAAGTGAGAATGGTTGCAGGTACCAACCTTCAAGCACAATGAGCACCTATTTTGAACTTAATACTTTTTAAAGGAGACTTTATTTTTCGTTATCTTCTATTTATTACCCATTGACACTGACTTTTATTTATAGTCTATAAAAGATTGCTATAAAATTTTTGTTTTGGATAGGTGTGGAAGTTCATGCATATAATCCCAGCACTGGGGAGGTGGGGAAGGAGGACTGCTGTGAGTCTGAGGCTAGCCTGGCTACATGGTAGCTCAGGACCAACCTGAACTACAAAGCTAGATGCTGACTCAGAAAGAAATTTTTTAACAATCCTCCTGTCTGTGCCTCTGGAGTGCTGGGATTACATGTATGAACCACAATGCCCAGCGTTGTGGTATGTGGCACTGCTAGTGGGTGTGAGTCACCCAATATTGCTGTATGTGGTTACCTGGAATTGAACCAGGGACCTTGAACTTGCTAGGCAGGCACCAGAACCACTGAGCTAAATCTGTGGCCCTGTTTTGTTCACTTTTTAAGCCAGGGTCTTGCTATGTGTTTCAAGCTTGTCTTGAACTCAATATGTAGCCTAGGCTAGCCTCAAACATGTAGCAATCCGCCTGCTTCAGCCTTCCATGTGCTGGGATTACATGTGTACCACCATGCCTGCCTCTTAAAAATGGTTTTTTAAGGATAACTAAATTTAAACAAAGATCATCTTTTGTTTAGTGGTATCAGTAGTTCACAAATTTGGGTAAAATTTTTGAATTTGAATGGTCTAATCTCTGTCTCCTTTTCAGGTTGGTTAAGTTTAATATTAGTAACTTGATTTACTCAAGGTTACATCAGGTTTAAGTCCTTCAGAAGTCAGACAGAAGTTAAAATTGAGAATACTAAAAATCTTCTCAAAAGCTTGAAAGAGAGAAATACCCATTATCTGTAAAATTCCCTTTGCTTTCACTAGACAGGGTTTTTTCCCCTGCAACACTGATTTTTCTCATTCAACAATAAATATCCAAGAGAAAGAGATTAATGGAATACAGTATCTTGTTCTTTTTCTTTTTGGGGTATAGTTTCATAAAAAAATAT
The DNA here is from genome assembly GCA_004025085.1 of Thryonomys swinderianus. NCBI lineage: Eukaryota > Metazoa > Chordata > Mammalia > Rodentia > Thryonomyidae > Thryonomys > Thryonomys swinderianus. Next base: position 120,323 of record PVIC010000319.1, on the reverse strand, counting down.
ATAATCTTGGTTTGGACCAGTATAGCCCTCTGCATTTTATATCATGTTTCTCTTATTTCTTGTTTTTGTTTTTGTTTTATTTCCCCTTGAAGTCCACATGCATGTCAGATGTCACATTTGTTCTCGGTTATATAGAAGAGACCATCTTTCTTCTTGGTTAGTAAGCCATGTAGTAAAGGCAGTTGTTTTGTTTTGCCTAAAGAAAGAAAGGCAGGACTGTTGTTTTCTGGCATTTTGTGAAAATGCACAAAGAAAACTGAGCAGTTCAGACCTCTTTAGACTCTTATATCTTTACCATTAATAAGGGCTGTTTGGAGTGAAAATACTTTCAGTGGTAGAGTTTAGGTCAATTAAGAAAGACAATACTGTGATTAAGATGGTTGCTGTAGACTGGTATTTCACTTGCACTGTCCGGGAAGGCACCATCTCAGAGGGACCTTATGGAAAGTGAAATGTTTTATTTGCTCCTTTTGATGACTGGTCTGCATTGGCAATGGCAGGCAGGGGTTCTGCTAGTGTTTTAGCCCTGTGGTCTTGGTATGATTGAGCTAAGGACCTTCGGAATGCCAAGCAGGTCCTCTAGAAAGTTCCTCACCATTTATCTTTCCTTTTAAATTTGATGTTGATAGGACTGTCTGCATTCCTCTGGGTTGACAATAGTTACTATGAATTACACATAGTGTTTTCATCTGATCCCTTCTCTGGGGAGGGATCTGTTGATTCTGGGAAAATATTTATAAATTTTGTCCAGTTTACATGAAGATCTAGGAAATTCAAACTTTTATTAGATAACTACCTATGTGCAGCAAATCCTGCTAGAAGATAAGCACCCTCCTCTGCTTTATCTGAGGTCTTTGGCTGAGCATTGAAGAGACACAAGAAAGAAAATGGAGAGTCCTAGCCATGCCACATCAAACTCCAAAACAGAAAGCTTGGGAGCATACATTTCTTCAAAGTATTGAAACAGAAAGTACAAAGAATGTTGAAGTCATTTGACATTTTTGTTAAGGTTTCTATTAGGACAAGATAAGCTGCGTTGAGAATCTGAGCAAGTGTCTTTTGAAGTCATTAGTCTGTTCCTGATGGCCCAGACACACCAAAACATTAGAGAGGTAACATAAAGATTAAGAACACAGTCACAGTTCCAAAACAGATGTAAGAAATAATCAAAGAAATAATACTACAATTTTAAATCTCCCATGTCATAAAGAAAGGTCAATATTCTGGTGCTGGTTTATAAAACAAACCTACATAAGCTAAACGGTAAACAGTTCTTCAGCCAAAGCCTCCAGTAAGAGGATCTGGAACTATATGTTTCTCAGACACATCTGACCATTGTAGTCGTACTGCCAAGAAACCAGATATAACCTCCATCTTGACTCAAGAGAAGCCCAGGCCACCAGGAGGTTTGCCTCTTACAGACAACTTTTTTTTTTTTAAAGTAAAACATTTATTGGTATGTTTTAGGTATACATAATGGTAACATTTATCATAGGGAATTTGAACTTGTACATAATATATTTTTCTTTTTTCCCATTCCTTCCTTTGACTTTCCTTATTTACTAAAGCTTTGTTTTCTTTTTTCTTCTATTCTTATTTTCTTGTCTCTTCTTTCCATTCCCCTTCTCCCTCCATTGTTCCCCTTCTCATTTGAACATTTTTTTCTTGTAAATCTTTCAGGATTTGCTTTAATTATCCAAAAGTTAAAAATACAGTCACCAACTTAACTTAGACAAGAACATTTCTTTTTCTGGAGCAAAGGGGATCCGTTTCTGTCTCTCTGGTGATTGCCAGGCAGAAGTCACCATTCTTGTTTTTGCTGAGGTGATGGCCAAGCCAGGCATGGTGATGTGTATCTATAGTCCTAGCTGCTCCGTAGACTGAGGCAAAAGGATTGTGATAACCTGGGAGTTCAAGAGCAACCTGAACATCACAGTGAGACTCTTGTTTTAAGAAAATTTCCAACAAATTCCCCAATGTTTTGTGTGATCGTGAGCTGTGTATATAATGTACCAACAAAGTTTACTGAATAATGAAAAAAAAATTTGCAGTTTGAGAGAGCATGTTCAATGAAAACCACACAAACAACAGAATTATTTCTATGGTCAGCTTTTATTTCATTCTGTGGTTGTAGCATTCCCTCATACTTTTTTTTGCTTCCTTGTGTAAACAAATAGTAAGTAAGAAAATCAACACACAAATGGCAGTTAACAGTTGTGCTTCCTAGAAAATCCACTGTGATATTTGGATTTTGTTGTTGTCCTTTGTTTCAGAGTTCTATAGAGCAATGAAAATTTTAAAAGCAGTGTTTTCCTAATAGTAGTGGGATATGGAAGAAAGAAACTGAGTCAGATCCTTAAAAGTTACTGCCTTTATCTGCTTCTAAAATGTGTGCTGTAATCTCTTTACTCTTACGCTTTTTGGACCAGTAAAAGTTATTCAGAAGTATTATTAATCAGCAACAACAAAAATAGATGTTTTTATTAGCCATGCAGGACCTTAATGTGCATGAATGTTTTGAAAATTTATGATGAAATCACTAAATTTTGTTTCAGTATCTACTCCTTTCAGTTAGTGGTTCTTTCTGCATACTAGAGCTGTGGTCAGAAGATGTCTGTCAAGGACCTGCTAATAAATATTTGAGTCTTTGTAGTCCATACGTACAGACATGCTCAGCTCTTTCCCTATAGAATGAAGGCAGTGACAGGCAGTATAGTAACCGGGTATTGTTGCATTCATATAAAACTATTTTTAATGCATAAGTATGAAATTCATATAATTTTCACATGCCACAAAATACTCTGTTTTTTTAAGAATCTAAGGGCCATCCTTAGCCCACAGACAGCCACACAAAAGCAGGTTTGGGGCTAGTTTTGGCATTTGGTGACATAGGAAAATGAAGCATCTTCACAAGTATTCAGTCAGGCAGTAAGTTCTGTTCTTATTATGTACATAAAAACTGTTACATCTGTTAAATAAGATTTCAAGTGTAGTCCACCTTGTGTAGCCAGGACAGAATATCTGAGCCTAAGTAACTTACGATGAAAAAAGATTAATTTCTCAGCATCCCAGGGTTGGAAAGTTCCCTGAGAGGCCACATCTGGCAAGGACCATCTTGCTGTGCCATATCCTAGAGGAAGGCATGGCAGGGTGAGAGGACAAAGTTGGCATGAGCTTCTGGGTCTCCTCCTCTTCCTATGAAGCCATTAATGCCATCCTGAGTGCCCATTCTCAAGCCCCTCTCTTAAGTACCTCTCAAAGGCCCCACTGCAGACTACCATCAATGTAAGAATTTTGACATATTAACTTCTAGAAGATTCTTCACAATAATATAACACATATCTCAAATCAAGTAGTCTAGTCAGCTGATATACAGGTTAAACATTTATATGGGAGAGATAATACATGGCCTGTGCTTTATGCAAATTGGGATCTGCCTGTAGAGTTTGGGACTTGGTTTTTTAAATAACTGCTATATACTTAGCCCTTGTACAGCAGTAAATATTGCCCTTCCCAGCTACAGCTTTAAGGGAACTTTTGGTTTTACTGATACTTGAGTGGTCCTCTGTTACTAGTCAGTCCATCTGAAGCAGATCCTGTCTACGCTGTGATGACTTCGATTCTCAAATTGCTCATGTAGATGTGTAGTATAAGTTACTCTAGAGCTCTAAGAGCGAACCTTACAGAGCTTTCAAAGACATAAACAGCCCACTGTGGCCCACGTGCTATAGGTTTACTATGTTTGTTCTAGAGCATTACCAGCTGGCGATGTAGCTCAGAGGTAGGATAGTTGCCCAGCATTTGCAAGGCTCTGGGTTCAACTCTTGGCCCTGTGGAAATAAAAACTAGTACTTATCAATTCTTGCATGGTTGCATTTTCAATTTAAAATAGTTGTCTATTTTTGGTAGTCCTTGAAGAAGAGGCTAGAGCTTTTTTTCTCTGGACTTGGAGGTTAAGGCTGTGGTTTACCCACATCACTTTTCCTTTCAGGTGCATGCTCCGTGTCCTGGATTCATTTGGTACTGAGCCAGAGTTTAATCATGCCAACTATGCCCAATCCAAAGGCCATAAGACACCTTGGGGAAAATGGAACCTGAACCCTCAGCAATTTTATACCATGTTCCGTGAGTATTTATGTTTGTCCTCTGCTTTCCAGAATGCCACCGGAGATTACCATTCCTATAGTGTTATTGGCCTCAGGACCTTTGGATGCAGAGATGTGTGCTCTTGAACCTTTTCCTTGGCAATAAGAGAATTTTTTGGAGTTAAAAACCTATGTAAGCATTTTGTGAAAAGCCTTGGAAATGTTGTGGAGAAAAATATTGCCTACTGATTGCCTTTAGAAAAGACCTTTCACCTACGTTTGGATTGGCATAGCCTAAGCATCCCTCGTGTCAAACTGACACTACTGAGGGTCCAGTTCTGAGGAATGGTGTCTACATAATTGTATTTTAATGAATTCATTGTCAAACTTTTCAAATTAAAAATGTAGCCCTTTCTAAATGTAACTGTTTTAAACTTTACTGACTTTCTCAACTCTGGACTCAGAATGAGATTGTCCCCTCTTCTGTTGACCTGTTGGCACTGTGGTCAGTAGCAGTGACTATTACATGTGAGAGGAGTTGGAGCACATAAACCCAGTGGTGAGCTGACAGCCTGGCCCCCCTGTTAAACTTTAGAATTTTATGTTTCTGAGCCATTCTTTTCTAGTTTCCACCATGCTTTCTTATTGGTGCTTTCCATTTTCCTCCCTCAGTAGAGCTTTATTTCTAATTAATTGATGACTATGAAGCTAAGAACCAAAGTTTACAGCATTTGTGTGAAACATACATTATTTAAGTCAGTGTACCACAGTGACAACATAAAATTCTTTTCTCAAAATGAAGAGCTACAAGAGTTAAACATTTAATTTGGATGCCCAGGGTAGAGAATTCCCATTTTCTGAAATTCCTAGTATAATTTTAACACAGAGGTTTCCGTTCTAGAAATCATGTCAGAGATGTCAGCCTGTTCGCTTTATGGAGCAAAGATGGAAGAGGGCTCTGTCTGCCTTTTCCCAGTGCAACAGCCCTGTCCCTTGTATGTACCACCCACAAGTGACCCTTCCTTTGGGCTTACTAAATGCAGTGATGAGCCCACTGGATTAATCTTTGAGTGTTAGCTCAAGAAGAGTTATAGCTGATGAGGGGAGTGGTTTCTAAGATCAACTTCAATTTAAATGTTATTTTTGCTCTGAGAGCTTGGTAAAGGTGTGCTGTGTGCTTTGTCAACATTGTTATTGTCCCTGGAGCTGTATCATCATGTTACTGCAACCTGTCCCTGGTGCATAGTTAGAGAACAACTAATATTTGACACCACAGGTGACAGGTGGTTGTCGGTGGGGTCAGGCATGATTAGAGTTAAGCCTGTGTTTTGTCTTCGCCATGAAACTTGAGAGTCTGGGATGAGGTGACACTGAGCAACTAAGATATGAGAGGTGTGTTAGGCCGGGTGGCACAAGACATTACCTCTGGCCAGAGTGGCCCAAATGCTTGGAGTATGTGGTATACATGCACCCTCCAAAACATGTGGTTTTCCTGTGTCCATGCCCAGAGAGCAGAGGTGTTCCAGAGAGTCTGGACTTCTCTTTCAGAACAGGAGGATTAAGTGGCCTAAAAGCCTTTTTGTCTTCCATAGTACTGGTTGGAAGACAGGAGAAACACAAGTTCAAGACCAGCCTTGGCAAGTTAGTGGTGACTTATCTCAAAATGAATATAAGAAGGATGAGGATGGGAGTCAGTAGTACACTTGTTTGCCATATGTGAGGCCCTACGTTCCCTCCCTAGTAACTGGAAAAACTTTATAACTAAAGCTAGGAATATGGAGTAATTTCTCTTAATTTGGGAAGAGGAACAAGTTTCTAGCTATGACACAGAGTCCAGGAGTCAGAGAAATTTTATTGCCTTCCTATAGGAAAACATATAAGGAACTTTATAGCAAAACATCAACAAACACCATAAACACTAAGATTTGCCTATACATTCATAGTAAAAAATATTTATATTGTTATTTGAAATTGTTACAGTGTGGGCCAGAAATTTAGTTCAGTGGCCAGAAAGTGCAAAGTCCTGAGTTTGATCTGGGTAACCACATACAATATTGGGCATGGTGACTCATGCCCACCAGCAATAGTATCACATACCACAGTGCCAGGCATGGTGGCTCACGTCTGTAATCCCAGCACTCGGTAGGCAGAGTTCAAGGCTTGCCTGGGCTACATAGTGAGCTCAGGGCCAGCCTGAACTACAAAGCGAGACTCTGTCTCAAACCAAAAAAAAAAAAAAAAAGAAAGAAAGAAATTTTTACAGTGTGAAAACAAAGATTTTTCAGTATATGGTAGAGAATTACATTCGATTTGAATAAGAAATATCAATAGTGAACTCTTTTTATTTTCTTAAAGAAGTTTCCTAGCTCTGTGCTTTGAAAAGAACCAAAAGTAAGGCAGCCCAGTGTGTAGCAATGATTCTTTAGTGTTCATATTGGGGTTCCCCAAATACTGTTTCTCATTTAAAGATGCCTAAAACAGGTCCAGTGCAGACAGTGTTCAAGACAGACCATCTTATCATGCTACAAGGAAAAAAAAAGGAAGCTAAGAAGGACTGCTGGGGTGGGAGCAAAGGACAGAGGGCCCCTAAATAGCATAGTATGATCATAAAAAGAACACCTATTTCAGTAGCTGAAGATTAAACAAATGGAAAAAAAATTGGAAACCAGAATGATGCTCCAAACAAGGATGCCCCACAAAATGTTGCTGGTCACCTGTACAAGTTGTTAGGACACTTACTCATTATTCTAAAAAACAAAGGGAAAAAACTCCAGCTTTGATCTTCCTACTTTTCAAACACAAATTATATTTGAAATAATCAAATGGTTGATGAGAAAAAGTTGTTAATCACAAAGAAATCAGAGATAATAAATGCACAAGAGATGAAAAATTAGAAAATGAGCATTCTGAAGCTCTTAATGAGATAGGGAAGCCAATCTTCATTGGTGATTCTGAATTGTATCTGACAGGTTGATGGAAAACGTTCTCCTGGATGAGGCTGTCTTGAATGGAGGAAATATGGAAATGAGTAGGGAAATGAAGCACACTGAGGCATTTATCATGTTGAGGTAGATGGATGTCAGTGGGGGGCGTGTGACAGAACACAGTACCTCCCACCTTCCCATCCGGAGCCTGCCCACAGTGCATTTGGAGGCTTCCTTGCCAGGAAGTCCCTTTCTTCTCTGTGGCAGGAGCAAGGTCCATCCCAGATACCTGGATAAGTGGCTACTCTAGTGCGCTGAAGGGAGAGAGCACTTTGCTTTGAATAGAAGAAGAAAATGACCAAAGTTATATTTACTTCTTTTTAATACTTTTAAAAATGAAATTTGCTGGGCCTGGTGGTTCATGCCTGTAATGCCAGCACTTGGGAGGCAGAGGCGGGAGGATTGCTAGTTCAAGTTTTGCCTGGGCTACATAGTGAACTCAGAGCCAGCCTGAACTACAAAGTGGTATCCTGTCTCAAAAAAAGTTAACTAGTACTTCATATATGCACTAATAGTCATCATTATATATCTGATAGATAAATGTGCTCATACAGTGAGGATATATAGAGATTCTTGTGTGTTTAGATTGTTTTCTCCTGTGGAGGTACCTGATGAAAATTTAAAGACCAAAGCAATAGTGTTTTCTTTGTAGAATCGTGTTGAGTATTTTAGGAGATTGAGCAGTATTCCAGCATGTATACATTGCAGACAGTGGTGGGCACAGAGAAAGAGAAAAATTGCAATGGTGCAGCAGTTTTAGGGTCAGTTACATGAAATCCACTGAACCAGGACATGTCTGCTTCTTAAATATTCATGTCACATTTCTTCCTTGTTTTCCTTTTCTCCTCTGATTCCTTGCTAATATGATGGAAATTCTACAAATTGAAAAACCTTGATGTGTGTGTGTGTGTGTGTGTGTGTGTGTAGTTTTGTCTCACACGTGTTTTCCAAGTTCACTGGAGTTACCTCTTTGTGCTCCCTGTGTGTCGTTGGGCATCTTAGAGTGTCTCAGCATAGACATCTTCTGATACTTTGCTCATCAGGACCAGGTAGTGGGATAATACCAAGGTCCTTTGATTAGATCAGCTGAGTGTTGACTTCTTGCCTCACAAACTGTTAAATGGCATTCCTGTTTGAGGGCTAGTTCCACTTAGACCTCTAGAGTGGCTCTTGAAAACTCAGCTTGGATCAAGCCTTCCTTGTCATAGCCTCCATGGCTTTCCCTCTGTGTGAAGAGTTCTGTCCATATGCCACAGGGAAGGGTTGGCCTCCTGTGGCTCTCCGGCCAGTACATACTGTACCAGGTCCTGACCTCGCCAAAGGCAACACCCAGATTTGTGACCACCCCGGCCTCCTTCAAATCACTCCATAGCAATATTGTATTTTTTTCTGAAGACTATTTTCAGTGACTCCCTCTGTCTTTCTAGTCTATAAAAAGAAGAGCAATCATGTTAGAGAAAGGAGAGTCTTCTCCCACTGGAAAGGTTCCTCAAAATGCATTGTAACTGTTACTATTTCTTTCACATGTACATTGTTTTACATAGTTGTTATATATACTAAGATTTTACAGCTCCTTTCCTCCCACTTAATGTATTCTTTTCTAAGATTCTACTCCAACTTGAAAACATTTCCAGTGCTGTTTTAGAATCCATCAAGTGACCATCTTCTAATGTGTATGCACGTGGAGATACTCTGTTTTTGTTTATAGAGAATTAATGCTGGGATTTTCTGTGCTTGCCACATGGGTGGGTTGGCTCTCTATATGGGCATCATTTCAGGCTCTGCCTTAGTCCACTGCAAATTCTGTGTGCTTTAAACTCCTGAAAGCAATCTTTTTTTTTTTTTTTTTTTTTTAGTTTTAAGTTGTGTTATACCTTATTAAACAGTGAAAAAAAAACTGCCTGCATGAACAATAAAACAGACAGTGTTTGCCTAAACCACTTAAAAGAGAAAAATAAAACCCTCAAATTGATTATTTGCAGTATGTATTATACCATATTTGAATAGCTCTAATTATCTACTCAACACCCACTTTCACAACTTCATCTGGTTTATGTAAAAACATCAGCTGGGATAAAAATCTTTATGTAATTGAATTTTTCCTGTCTTTCCCTGGAGACTAGCTGAATGCAGCCGTGGCAGCCAAGATAAAGTTGCCCTTCCCCCACACTATTTCTGAGAAGCATCCATGTAGATCTTTCTTTTTTTTTTTTTTTTTTTTTTTTAGTGTCTCACAGAAGTTTTGGTGTGCCAGGATCATTGTTACACTTAACAGTTGAGTGGGGAGAAGAGGTTCCCCAAGCATCATTCATCCACAGCTATGGACTGATCCCCAGAGGTGCCTGCTGTTGAGGACCCTTCCCCCCGCATGACCCAGAGTGTCCTGGTCCCTTTTTCTGTGGTACCCCATAGGGGTTTAATAGTCCTGTCTCATCTTCTGCTTCTCACATGAATGTCTTGTTGCACTGTGGGATACTTAGAGGTCCCACTTCCTAACCCTAAATCCAGGTCCTGATCCCAAGGCCTCTCCTGGGTGGTCTTGCCTCCTGTTGGCTTTTAGGTACTTTCTAGGATGCCCCGTTCTCTCTGGTAGCCACGCTATTGCTTTACCTGGAAACCTCTGCCCCTCCTTAACCCCAAAACCTATACACCTACCACAGTCCCTCTCATCTTTTGATGAAGGACCACGTCTCTGGAAGGCTTTCTTCTTGGAGCTAGCTGCTCTCTCACCCACCCAGCCCACTCCAGATTAGCTGTAGCACTCCTGTAATCCAGTCACCAGTGTGTCTCTTGCTAAGTCCTTGGTGCCTGAATTGGTCTTCTGCACTTTGTTGGTGTTAAGTAAATGTTTGTTCAATCAATGAATACAGAACCAGTAGACTCAGTTTTCCCAATGAAGTCAATTAAACCACAGGTCAGAGCATAGCACTGCTTGAGTGTCATGACTCAGGTGATAGTTACTTTGGGAAAGACACATCCTACGGGAAGCAGCTTTAAAGCCCAGTATAGCCTTTGCTGTCATTATACTTCTTGATTCCTTTAGACTTTCCCATTTCTGCCTCAGATCTTTGACCACTTCCTGTCTGGCTATTTAAATACAAGGTGACCAAAAAATTACATTTTTATTAATTTTTATAAGATAATATAACAGGAAATATAAAAATAACTTTATTAAATTTATTCAGTACAAAAATCAGTTGAAATGACACACCCACCTGAGAAATTATTGGTAAAATGAGTGCATAAACAGATGTGCTGCCCGAGAAACATAGGGGTGAACTGTTCAGTGGCTAACTCAGATGTGCTGTGGTGAGATATGCCTTGAGCCCCCCGTGCCCTTTTCCCCTGCTTTTATTTTTCCCATAACTCCTAGCATTTATATTTCTCTTATTTTGCTTATTTTCTTTTTCTTCCCCTGGCATCTCAAGTGAATGATGATTGAGATTTGTCCGTTTTTCTCATTGCTGGTACTCAGTAGCTCCTCGCATCTGGTAGGCATTATAAATATTCTTATCAATGGAATTAAATCGAAGGATAACACCTGTTCTGTTTATAGTTCATGTGGTGATGCGGGGGTGGGTAAAAAGTGTTGTACAAATTTCAGATTGAATATGCTTCATGAAGCTAGTGACCTCATCTTACTGGCTTCTTTCTGTACATTTTACCTGGTGGAATATTTGTTCAAACCATACTCCTTGTCATTATCACTATAAGGATTTGGGATTTGGGGCTCATGGCCATTTTTATTTGTCGGGTCAGAATAGTAGCTTATGGATCAAAAACTTTGCCTGATTAAAATAGAAATTTTGTAAATGAGCAGGTGCACTTCTCCGCAGATGTGAACCCCCTGGCTGTAACTGAGTGCTAATTGATTCCAGACAAGATTTTACTTTCAGGGTATGATAGGCAAAGAAGTTTTTGTGAGTCAAACTGCATTTCTGGCCTTTAACTTGGATGAGGAGAAGGCTTCCTTTACTTCAGTGCAGACCTGTAAAAGAATCGGCCTCAGTTACTTCCTCTGTCTTAGCCTCCAGGAGTGGTGCTCCTCTAGGGAGTCCTTTCTCTCCTAAATTGCTTTTGGGCACTTGAAGAATTTACTCCAGTGTACATTCTGTCAACAGTCCAGGAACTCATCTCTTCAGCTCAGCCGTATATTACAGTTTCCCTAGCCTGCATCCTAGCTTTCTCTTTCGTTGAGCCTCCCATTTGAAAAAAAAATCAATTTTGGTAAAACTTGAAGCGTAATACAACTAGCTATGTAGTGTCACATAACTTTATTACTTTTTTCTACATCTATTTTGTGACCTAGATAAAAAGATGTTAATTTATCAACTTGATAAATATGTACACTCCACCTGTAAAATATTTACGGGTCTGGGATAGAGTCACTCTCTTGTCACTGAGAAATACCCGACATTCACACCTTAAATGAGGAGAAGTTTATTTTGGTTCACATTTTCAGTCATCCTTTTGCTCCAGAACAGGAGTCCATGGCAGAGAAAAAGTTCTCCTTCATGGCAGCTGGGAAGCAGAGAGCAAAGGGAGAAAGGAGCCTGGGAAAGAGAGAGGCCCTTCCCAGGTCACATCCCCAGTGACGTCACACCTCCTGGCACAAGCTGGTGGTAGCACTCCTGTAATCCAGTCACCTTGCTCATGCCCCTGTCTCTGAGCGCGTGAGGTTTCACGGGGAGTGGAGAACAACTCGGGTTTGTTAATCTGAAGAAGTATTAACTTAGTCATACCTTCCACAAATATATACTCAACGGCAGCTAGGCTCTGTGCCCCAGAAAGTCAAGGCCATAAACTATGCTTGGTCTTTGGAGAGTGTCCACTCTGTTGAAGAAAATACCGTTGTGTGATAAGAGCTCTAACTCTTCCTACGTTGAATGCTTTGCTTAGTCTTGAATTGAGAGACCCTCACTTGAGACTTATACTAAGGGGGCCAAACACCGCTGGCCCAACACTTGTGAGTCATAGATGGGCAGAAACAGCCTGCAGAGTGTGCCCAGCAACATAGGGGAGTAACGGCTTCACTGGGCCCCGCATCATCCTGAAGGAGGTGAAGACTTTCAGCAGGGAACCTCTGTTGTCCAGATTTGTTTTATAGAAGTATTTGCAGGGGTTGGTCTGGGGTTAGAGGTCAATGAGGAACGGAGCAAAGGACAGGGTTACAGGTATGGGGACTGTTTAAAAATCTACCAGTTACAAGGATGTAGTGATATATGATACCCATTGAGTTAATTAGTCTGGAATTGGAAGGAGTATATTAGATGGGATGTCTGTCCTACTGACTTGGTCACAAAGTTTTGTTGCCTTTTATCTCTAGGAATTGTTTAAAGCAGCCACAGGGAGAGCTCGATATGGGCATAGAGGATGTTTTCACTCCATATCTCAGCTTCAGATTTCTCTGCGTTGGTGTCATTTTTCAAACAGGTGATCCTTATATGGTATATTAGTCAGCCTTCCCATCACTGAGACAAAATTCTTCACACCTGCAACTCAAAGGAAAAGAATTTTATTTTGACTCATAGTTGAGAGGGTTCAGCCCAATGTTTGGCTGGCTCCAAGGCAGAAATGGCATGATACAAAAACAGCTCAAGTCATGGCAATCAGAAAACAGAACTAGAGAAGGAAGGGGCCAGGAACAAAAATATATCCTTCCATATAAGACCCATCTTACCCAACCTGGCTCCCATCTCCCAAGCACACACTTTGCTGTGAACTCATCAGTGGATTAATCCACTCATGAGGGTAGTGCTTCTTGGTCCAGTCATTTTCCCAGAACCCCACCTCTGAATCAGACTTGGCAGAGAGATTTCAATCTAAATCATAACATATAGGCAAAATGGGGGGGGTCACCTGTAGCTCCAGACTCCTGCCCTAACAGCTCAGGGGCTATGGCGGGCAGTCCTTGACTCCAAAAGTGGTTCTGATTAGTCATGGAGAAGCTATATTTGGCAGAACTTGAGTTGTGAAACCTGTCTTTGTATTGACCCTTCATGAAGTAGATTATTCTCAAAGAGTTACCCATCCTTGGATGCAAGGAGAGGTGGGCAGAGATTAAGATGGGCACCCTGCCTGCCACCTGTGCCCACATGCAGGACTGAAGGGAGTGTGGTCATTTCCACAAAGGGATGCTGGCTGATCAGAAGGAGCTGACATAGCATCATATTGTGCCTCTTCAACAAGTAGTGATGAGCAACTTCCTTGCTCCCCAGGGAAATTGTCTGTGACACATAGTGAAAGCACAGAAAATTTTTACAAGAGTAGATGTAATGGATCCAATTTTAGTGAGGATGAAAAAGATCCATAAACCTTGGGGAAAAGCCAACTATTAGTAGTTATTCTTAGATGGTAAGATGAGTAATGTTTTTTTCCTTTTGTATTATTTGAAGAAAAGTTCTACACTGAGAATATATTTCAGTTATAATCAGGAAAACCAAAAAAAGCATTTGTATTGGGAAAGAAAAACATGTTTATCACAGAAATCTTGGTAAGAATTGATGAAGAACTAAGAAAGACAGAGACAAGGAAAGAGGTTGGTGGATTCTGAGGAGCTAGGACTGTGAGGGCTGAAGTCTGAACCAGGTTGAATGTTGAGTGTCTACCTTTGGTGACCAGAGGGTGTACATAAAACAGAGTTCTCAGAGATGTTTGGGACTTTCTGGTCTTAAAAAAGACTTTTATACCACTAAAATAAAGAGAGACATTATTTTGATAATGAAAATGTAGAATTATATTTTAAGTAAGTCATTTCTGCTTGGTAATACAGTATGTATTTCCTCAAGTAGTTGGTAAGCTCATCAGATGCAAAAACTTTATGTTATCACTCAGTTGCTAGGATATAACCTGGTTTGCAGAATGAGTGCTCAAAAATTTGGCATTGAATGAATTATTCAAGCACATCTAATAGTATTTCTTTTTTCCAGTGTATGTCATTTCCTTGTGTTGGAAAACACTCAAAATCCACTTGACAATATACTACTAATTGTTGTCAACCTTGGATATCCTGCTGTGATACAGAATATTAGGGTCTACTCCTTTTCAACTGCACCCCTTAGTAGTACAGAATTATCTGCCTCTTACATATTATAGAGTTTCTTTAATTTATCTTGAAATGTAACCATCTACTCTTTGTGTTCTCATTTTAAGGAAGAAAAAAAGAGAAAGCTTGGACTAAAGTTAGAGCTCAATAAAAATGTCATCTAGGTTGCATCAGGCTGAGTTTGTAGATAATTACTTATAGGCAACATGAGGAGCTTTGTGTTGAGACCAGGGTTGTCTCTGCAGATGTCACTAGGCAGGCATCACCCCCTGGAAGCAAGACACATCTGGCTTATGGTTGCTCCAAGTCACCTGCTGGGATGAGTCAGAGTTGAGTAATTCAGCATTACCTGGAGTCCTGGGAGGCCAGACTGGTGCTCAGTACTGGGCTCATCAGATCTGATGGTGCCATTGTAAGCATGTGCTGACCCAAACCACATAGGCATGTCGTTGCTTCTCAGCTTAACACCTCATTTGTGAGAGAGGGGAGTTTTGATAGAAGGCAGTGGGTGAAAATTTAGAGAACTTGTATGTGTAGTTTATTCTTTTACAGTGTCAGAACTGGTTTAGTACCAAGTTACAGTTAACAGTGGAGCAGTTTGCCATTCTTCACACGTGTTTGGAAGAAATCATTTCCATCCCCTTCATCTCACTATTCAAGCTATTAGTGAGGGAAATTTATACATGGAGGTATTATTGGGGGGGGATTTAATGGCCATGCAATTTTTTACTCCACCTCAGTACAATATAGCATAAGTCCCATTAAGTATTTTACATACAAATTTTTTAAGCATTCACATACCGGCGAGATAACTGAATGTTAGGGAAAATAAATCTTAATGGAGCTTTAGTTACTATATAAATTTTCTGAGAAGAAAAACACCCAGATTTAGAGTATCAGATTCTAGTTCACAACTTTGAGAATAACAGAAAAGCTTTAGAAAGATACTTCTTTAATTCCCTGAATGACATTTAGGATGCACACAGATTCTCTTGTGCCCCTCCCCCAGTCTCTCTCACATCCTCTCTTCTGTCAGCTCCTCAAAAAGGGAAGGGGAAAAAAAGGCAGCTGTTGCCTCTTGTTGGCTGGAGAATTTATTCAGTAATTTACTTTTCAGCCAACTGCAGCCCTTGCCCTTGCCTCTGGGCACTTGTTCAAAAGCACAGAAATGAAATAACAGATTGGCCAGACCGCACACAACTCCCCAGTCACAACCCTATTATCTCCTTGTTCTGTCACCCCCATTAGGCACAGGCCTGGGAGACAGGATGGTGACAGCACAGTATTTATGCCACTCTGACAGCCGTGCATCTCCATAGCTTCAGGCTCCCTGCCAGGGTCCCTCTTATCCTGTTACTCCCCACACAGGACTATTGTGAAAGAGGTTGCACATCTGATTTCCAGGCCTGTGCCTCAGGCCACCTCTGCTTGGCTTCCAGGCCTCTGGTACCACCTTCAAGCCTGGGCCAGGCCTCCTTTGTCCTGCGGAAACCAGAGAAAAAGGGACAAAGGGACACACCTCCCTGCTTGTCAGTCACCCTCCTGCAGATGGGTGTAGCTGTGCCTTCACTATATGGACTTTACTGAATCCTGAGTGTATCTCAGCTACCAAGAGCAGTTGGGTTTATCATTATGTATAGCTATTCTATTCAGGTCAGCCCAAATAGCAGTTCCTTCACGCTGGCTATGTCCTGAAAATCTAGAATTTCTCTGAAGAGAATACTGATGAAGAGGAGGTTGGTCTCTGTTTCATCAAGAGAGATTTTTTTTTTTTTGAGACAGGGTCTCGCTTTGTAGTTCGGGCTGGCTCTGAGCTCACTATGTAGCTCAGGCAAGGTTCAAACTCAGCAATCCTCCTGTCTCTGCCTCCCGAGTGCTGGGATTATAGGCGTGAGCCACCACGCCCGGCACTGTGGTATGTGGTATTGATTGCTGGTGGGCGTGAGTCCCCACGCCCCGCATTCTATGTGGTCACCGGGATCAAACTCAGGACCTTGCACTTGCGAGGCAGGCGCTGGAACCACTGAGCTAATCCTCCGGCCCCAAGAGAGAGAGAATTATTTTTTTGGTTTTTTTTTTTTTTTGGTTCTTTTTTTTGAGACAAGGTCTCACTTTGTAGTTCAGGCTGGCCCTGAGCTCACTACATAGCCCAGGCAAGCCTCAATCTTAGCAATCCTCCTGCCTCTGCCTCTGCCTCTGCCTCCCAAGTGCTGGAATTACAGGCGTGAGCCACCATGCCCGGCAAGAGAGAATTATTTTTTGATAGCTGACTTATGGTGGAAATTATTTTCTAAACTATAGGTAGAAAATACAAATGTTTGGGGGAAATGATAGGATTGTTTCCCCCTGGTAAAGTGTTAATAGATATCTCCTTTTTATGTTCCAAAATAACCTACCCTGCAGGCGCTGTTCTCTCGCAGTGCTCGGATTTTTGGAGTGGCTTTTACACGAGTGAGCTTTACCTTTATTTTGCCTTCAGTCCACACCGCTTTCAACATGGCCCCTGAAATTATAGTCTCATGTCACTTAAGACAAATGCATTGTTACATTACGGCTCCATTGTGCTGGTACCATAGGACGCATGGACACAAACAGAGAGAGCTGTGATGTCCCCAGGCCAGATAATCTTGTGGGACCACCATCGTATGCTCAGGCCATCACTGACTAAAATCCTCTGGAGCACATGACTCTCCAACTTTTATTAATATTTCTCAGAGGAGATGAAACTTTGGGCAAGTACTGCCTGAGTTTTTTCCCCACCTCCTTTTACCCAACAGGATGGCACACATGGCTGGAGTCAGTTCAGATTGCATGTGAACCCTTCCACTGACCAAACTGTGACCTGTGCAGGTTTCTGCCTATTAAGAGTTTGCCCAGAGCTGAGCCTTTTGCTAAGGGAATGGGGAAGAGAGGGTACTATTCAATGATTTTTAGACAGATGAATTTTACCTTAAAAGGAGTAGGACTGTGTTGAGGTTAATCCATCCAAGCATGGGCCCTACAATTTTTGTCATATGAACCTTTTGCCAGCAAGGAGAGGAGAGTCCCTCAGCCCTTCCAGGTGAGGGGAGGGGGTAGAATGCGTGATGAGTAGCAGGCTTGGATTAAATTGGTAACTGTTTCTGCTACTTGCTGGTCATACTCTAATAGCCCTGTCCTTTGCTTTCCACATCAGCACATACCCCAGACAACAGCTTTTTGGGCTTTGTGGTCGAGCAGCACCTGAACTCCAGTGACATCCATCACATTAACGAAATCAAAAGACAGAACCAGTCCTTGGTGTATGGCAAAGTGGATAACTTCTGGAAGGTGAGTCAGTGTGTGTGTGTTTCGCTCTTTGAAAGGAGATGGTTGACTAATTTAATTCAACTTTGACGCAAGGAGTAATCAAACCAAGAGCCCAGGGCTTAATGGGATCTGCTCAGATGTAAACAAGAATGGCGAGGGGTTTGGTTTCTCCAGCTCTTGGACATCTAACTGAAGCTATGGTTGTTTGTCCATCCTTACACCTGGTCCAGAAAACCGTTTCACTCTTTGCTGGTTGGAAGCCACACATCACAGCTTCTTTTACTTCATGCACAGTTGGGCCCCTAACCAGGGTTTCCACATCCACAGATTCAACCAGTTGTGGATTAAAAATATTCTGGAAGGACCGGAGATTTAGGTCAGTGGTTCCAACACCTGCCTAGCAAGCGTTGGTCCCCAGTAACCACATACAACAATACCAGGCATGCCCACCAGCAATCAGTCCCACATACCACAAATGCTGGGCTTGGTGGCTCAAGCCTGTAATCCCAACTCAAGAGGCAGAGGCAGGAGGATTGCTGAGTTGAAGGCTTACCTGGAAGGTTTGTACATAACACACTTTAATTCTTTTTTGCCCCTTTTCCCTCCCTTTCTGCCTTCCTTCCTCTTCTCCATCCCTTGTTACCCTTCCCATTTGAAAAATACCTCCCTTCTATAGTATGTATTCTTTATATTTTAGATTTCTCATATAATAGAAACCAGCTGATATTTAAACCTGTGTGTCTGATTTATTTCACTTAACATTATGGTCTCAAGGTATATCAGCTTACAAATCCTTCTGCTTTATGCCACAGTACTACTCCATTGTGTGTAAAGTCACATTCTCTTTACCTGTTCATCTCACCTTGGTTGTGCCTTGATGAGGGGTGACACTGGATTCAGGAATACTCGGACCCTTCAGGGGAGCACCTGCCCTTTTCCCTGAGTAGCGGTCTGGAGAAAATAGCTTGCATGTCTGAGCATGCCTTGCACTTAACAGCACTCCTGTCTTGGAACCAAGGGTAGCCCTCTTCAGAGTGTTTCTACAGGTTTATTGTTGGTTGTTTTTCTAGAAAAACAAAACAGTACATTGGCTCTGAATGCTTTTTTAGTTCCCTGTTTGGATAAATTAATACTGTCACTAAAATGAATTATTTGACGTGATTGAGAATTCCAAAAGTGTTAGCCATGTTCTTTAAGTGATTAGAGGTATATGATGTTGAAATTCAAAGGTATGATTTCAAAGGTAATATTGTACCATGCTGGAAACAGCCTTCAAAAGAAGAAATATACTAGAAAGTTTTCACATACATTTAGAACATTATCTCCAACTTTTTTTTTTTTTTTTTTGAGACAGGGTCTCGCTTTGTAGTTCAGGCTGGCCCTGAGCTCAATATGTAGCCCAGGCAAGCCTCGAACTCAGCAATCCTCCTGTCTCTGCCTCCCAAGTGGTGGGATGACAGGTGTGAGCCACCAGCCCAACACTGTGGTATATGTGGTATTGATTGCTGCATTGTATGTGGTTACCGGGATCGAACTCAGGACCTTGCTCTTGCAAGGCAGGCGCCAGAACCACTGAGCTAAATCTCCGGCCCTATCTCCAACTTTTGAACACAGAACAATTTATGATACTGTAGGAAGTTTTCCCCAAAAATACCTCCACTGCATAGCATGTGGTGAATATACTCAGAAAACAGATGTGCCTTCTAAATGAGATGTAACTCCAACCCAGTTCCAAAGGTTTGTCCAATCCCAAAGTTAATGGGAGCTTTTCTAAGTGACTTTTCCCCTCCATTCATTCCTCATATCTGTTGTGCTTTGCCTCAGAGATCTTCAGAAGGAAACGAATAGGGAATGTTAGCTCTGGGAGATTTAAGATTTTAGGTGGGGCATGGTATGGAGCGGATCATTGCATAAGGTCCCACTTCACCCTCAGATCTAGACCACACTGAATTCTGAAGGTACCTGCTTCACTCTGACTGCCACCCTCCCTTTTGAGAGCCTCTCCCTACCTGCCCAGACCCCTAAGTGAGACATGTTGCCATGGGGCTCCCTCCAGCACTGGCTGATTGGACTGGGAAGTTGTCCTCTAACTTGAAGGAATCCAGTTCCCAGTGTTGGAACTGGGAACCTGACTTGGAAAGCTGAGCCATGTCAGTGAGATTGCTCCCTTGGTGCTGGAAACAAAAGACGGAAAGAGTAGCCATAGCGACACAAATAGTAATGTGCTCGAGTCATATTGAGGCCAAGGCAGAAACCTGGCAAGAGTCCAGATGATGATGAAGAAAGCAGGACTGATGCTGGAAGGGTCAGAGCAGGATGGAGAGGGTGAGACAGCCCCTCACGGGGAGGAGAACACTGCCATGAGAAGTGATGGATAGGAAGGAAGACACACAGTTAAAACAGGAAGCAGGTGTTGCAGTTGCCGGCAGCTTTCTTTTTCCATATCATGTATCCTTTTCTAACTTCTTGTTTCTTCATAAAAACGGAGTGCAGTCTGATCCTTCTGGTCAGATACCTGCTAAACTGGATAGGTCCCCCAACATTTTAGCTATCTGTCTTAAACATGAGTCTATTAAATACAAGGGAGGGTTTTTCCCTTTTGATCTCCTGCCCATCATAAGCACAATGCCCATGGGTCTTGTCCTGATGTTGTAATGTGTGATGCAGAGATGAGTGGGGAGAGAAAAGGACCTTGTTGTCATGCAGAATCCAGAGGGCGCCAGCATAGGAAGCATTTCTGCCCAAGACCCTCAGCATCAGATGAGATTGCTTCCAGCTTTATCCCAAGTACAAGACTGTCCTGACTCAAGGACCCTCACTCAGCTCTGGGCTCTTGGCTTCTTTCTCTGGAATAGGCAGAACATTAGTTGTGGCTCCATCAGAGATGTCCGGAGATAAAAGGTATCTGTCCTTCAACATTCTGTTACCCAAAGTTATCAGAAGGTGGAAAATTAATCATTTTTTCAGAGATGTGACTTTTAAAATATAGAAATTAAAATTCATTGAATTCTTATCTATGTGCAGTTATGCATGCCTGTAAACTCAGCTACTCTGGAGCCTGAAGCAGGAGGATTGCAAGTTCAAGGCCAGTCTGGACAACATAGACCCTGTCTGAAAAAAAAAATGGTGTTGAGGGGTTGAGGATGTATCTCAGTGGTAAAGCACCTCCAGATTCAATCCCCAATACAGAAAAAGATGTCAGCTTGATTAACTACTTTTAATTTCCATGTTTCTGTTTTTTAAAAAAATATCCTGAGGACAAGTGAATGTTTAGATGAGGATGCAGGGACAGCATTTTGTATTTTCATGACCCTGTTGTGTTTCTAGTACTTATTAACACATGACCACTGCAAAGCAGACGCGCTTGATTTGAGCACATCAGAAGAACAAAAAAGGGCCCTGAATCGAAAGTCCCTGTAGCGCTGAACTGTACTTCAGGTCCCTTGCTCTCTGCTCTCCTTTAGTTAGTTAATTCCCCAAAGTAGCTGACCTATAAACTGGGGTTTCTCTGCCTTCATGGTCCATGTGGACCACCTGGAATCTTCTTAACCGCAAGTTCTGATTCAGATCTGCTCCATGGGGTGGGACTCTGCCACTTGCACATGCACATGCACACACACATGCACAATGGTGGTCAGTTAATACCTCCTCCTCCTTCCTTTGCCTTCCTGCTGTTCGTGTCAAACTGCCAGCTCTTATGTACCATTTTGCTGCTGCAGTGGCCCTGACTTCACTGTCTAGTTGCACAGTTGCAAACCTTGCTACTTTGTGTCCCCGTCACCTGGCCCCAGAAAGGAGCAAGCATGTGGTAGGTAGTGAACTCTAATGGAAGGCAAGAGACAGCCTTTCTTGTGACCAGTTCTGATTTGTTCATATAGCTGGTGCTGCACAGCATGGCATAGGGATCAAAAGGTCAGACTTTGAAGCCAGAGAGCTAGGCTGAGATCTGGCTATGTTGTTAGCTTCCTGACCTTGGGCAAGTTATAGTACTTCATTTGGTCTTGTTTTTCATGGGTCTTATCTTAGGGTTTCAGTAATGATTAAATGAGTATATATACTCTTGTATAGAGAGAATGAGGCCTGACACACAGTAAGTCCAAGTATGTATTTGGTGCTATTGTTATCATTACATGAGCAAGAAAGGAAACATTACAGAGTGAATTGGTGGAAGAATGACAAACAGGTTGAGTCTACAGGAAATTGGCAAATATGGGCCTGTCCAAAAGTAGTCAAATTCCAGTTTTTTAAACTCCATTAGCAGTTGGCAGGCTGTAACTCAGTGGTGATGAATCTATGGCATGCATGTTACTGTGTTTTTCTTTTGTTTTTGTTTTGTTTTGTTTTGAGACAGGATCTCGCTTTGTAGTTCAGGCTGGCCCTGAGCTCACTATATAGCCCAGGCAAGCCTCTGTGAACTCAGCAATCCTCCTGTCTCTGCCTCCCGAGTGCTGGGATTACAGGCGTGAGCCACCACGCCCGGCACTGCGGTATGTGGTATTGATTTTCGTGGGCGTGAGTCACCACACCCAGCATTCTACGTGGTTACCAGGATCGAACTCAGGACCTTGCGCTTGTGAGGCAGGCGCCGGAACTACTGAGCTAAATCTCCGGCCCTGTTTTGTTTTGTTTTTGAGACAGAGTCTTGATTTGTAGTTCAGACTGGCCCGGAGCTCACTATGTAGCCCAGGCTAGCCTTGAACTCAGCAATCCTTCTGCCTCTGCGTCCTGAGTGCTGGGATTACAGGTTTGAACCACCTTGTCTGGTTGTGTTTTTCTTTTAAAACAAAAGATGTAGAGTTGTTTTTTCTAAACCAAACCCTCAAGATTCGGGTTTAATTGCAGTGGTGGCACTTTGCATCGATAAATAAGTGAGTTGCAGGTTGTCACTTGATCTACGCCATCACTGTTGAGCTACACCATCACTGCTGTAGCTGCTGGGACAAATATAGCTCATTATTTTTATAAGTAACAGTTTATGGGCAGACAGCCATGGTCATTCACTATCTATGGCTGCATTTGCACTAAAATTGTAGTGTTGAGTAGCTGACAAAGGCTGTATGACCTCCAGAGCTGACAATATTTGCAGTCTGGCCCTTTCCAGAGCAGTTTGCTAACCTCTGAGTTATGTTGTGTCCCGAGTAAAACAAGGCTCTCTCAGAGGACACATTTGGCTGGAAGTCCTTGGCATGAATCTCGGTAGAGATCTTTTTAGCTTGTTCCAGGGTCCTTGATTATGCTTGTAGATAAGAAATGCAAAGAGTCACAGGAAAGACAAAGTCTCACACATTGAGCCTACCTCCTCTCCCTAAGCAAAAAGCTAATGCCTTGTAAGTTAACTGATAATGCATTGATCATAAAAGGGCTGTGGGCTGGACCTGGAGGTTAGTGTCCTAGTATATGCTCAACATGCATGAGACCCTGGATTTGATCCCAGCACTTCAAAAAATATAAAATGTCTTAGATTTGTGGCATTTAGGGGAGCATCTGATGCCTTTGAGGAAGGGAATACCCAGTGTTAGCACCTTTAACCATCCTGGCTTACAGATGAGGGAGTGGGCTCAGTGATGGACTGATGTGGCCAAGACCCTGCAGTACCATGGCAAACTCAGGGCCAGTGCTAGGGCTTGCCTTCCCCCTTTGGAAGTGTAACTCCCTGCTACCATCTGCCTGATGGAACTTTTGCCCTGCTTCCCTGAAGGTGGTTCTGTGTTTAGAGCAGGATTCTGAACCCCAGAAGAAAGGACCCCACGAGTGACCTGAGCATACAGCAGGAGCCATGGCAAATACTGGCTCACCAGGTAAATAGCTGCTCTGGGTTGCTCCCCACACATGCCCGACTCAGCAGTACTCTTGCACCCAGTTCTGCAGAATAAACATACCTCATTTGATCAGGTCAGATCTTTCTGGGTCCTGATGCATGGGCCTGCCTTCCCCATCCTTGGGCTGCCTGCCAATAATCAAAATGAACCGGACTCCCCTGACTTGGGAGAGTTCATTTTCATGTAGGCTTCAGCAGCTGCATGATTATAAAACATCTCCAGTGGCACATCCCTTCCCTGCAGGGACACGTGAGCCCGATTGCCCCTGTGCTCTTTTCTAATCCATTCTCCTTACACAACAGCCAAAGTGATCTTTCTAAAGATGTGAATTGGATGCCACTCCTCTGCCCATACTCTCCAGTGACTTTAAATAAAGCTATACTTTATTTCTAAGTCACACTTGGTAGCAGGTTTAGTGAGGTTCCCTGCAACAAGCTAGCCACACCTGCTGCATACCTTCTCCTCTCCCTTGCAGCCTGGCTGGGCCCTGTGTACTCTGACAGACCTCATTACCAGAGGGCCCAAGAGGGCCCCTCTTCTTTGATGTAATAGGGGTAAAATCAGACCCTTGATCTAACATGTACAGCACTTGAGCTATCCTCCACAGCCCTTTGGATTTGGGCACAGGGTTTCATGGGTTGCCCAGGCTGGCTATGAACTTGTTGCCCTCCCATCTCGGCTTTCCTGTGGCTAGGATAACAAGAGTGTCTCACCATGTCCAGCTTGTCAGCCTTTGTTATTAGTAATGGTACCTATTTGCCATACATAATGACTTCATTCATCTTGGGGAATTTGGATCTGTACATAATATCTTAATTCTTTCTGTCCCTCCCTTCCCATTTACAAAAGCTTTGTTTTCATTTTTTCCTCCCATTTTTAAAAAAATACCTTTCTCCAGCCTTCCTTTTCCCTTCCCCTTACCTTTTTCTCTTTCCCATCCAAACATGTTCTTCCTCCATTTTGCTCCTTATTTATCATTTAGGTATCTCACATAAGAAAAACGATGTGATGTTTAAACTTGTGTGTCTGATTTATTTCACTGCAAATGAGGATCTCGCCATGCATCCGTTTACCTAACAGTGGTTCTAGTTCACCCTCCTTTTTGGCCAGGCCTCTAATGGCTGCACTCTGCCCTGGCTTATCCTAGTCTTTGCTCCTGGACCTGGCTGCCCCATTTGTGCTGTCAGACAGATGTCATCCCTCCCCCTCCACAGTACCCTGTTCCTACAAGTTGTAGGCCTTTGTCTTTCCTGTATTCCTGTTATTTAGGAGAATAACATGTTATTCCTCAGTGAGGAAGGTCTATGAGGACCGGAATCCTGTCAGACTTGCTGCCCAGTTCTGCCTGTCATTTGGTGGGCAGTCAGTAACTTCTTCATGACTAACTGACTGACTTACTTTAATCGCCTTTTCATTTAGTTTAAATATTGATCTGTCTGGAGAAATGGGATGAAATGTGGAATGCCTTTTGCTGTGGGCCTTTCCCCTTGTTCTCTGAGGCCCAGAGGAGAACATGTGGAATTTGATGGAATAAGAGCAGAGCTGTACTTGGTCATGGGCCTTGGCTGTGGGCTAGCTCTCCTGTTGTGTGTGATTTAGGGGTTGCAGTTCCAGCTTCAGTTTCCTTCCTTGTATAAATGAAGGAGTTGATTTAAAAAAAAAAGTAATGCATTATTCATACATGCAACAGTGTGGTTGATCTCAAAATAATTAAGAGCACATACTCAAACTTTATGACTGTTCATATAAACCTCTAGGAAATGCGAACTGTTTCATAATTACAGAAGGCAAGGGACAGAGCAAGAAGGGAAAATGGATATTTTCATTTCTTTAATACTTTGGCAATATAATATATACATAGTGAACACTTATAAACTTGTATACTTTAGAATGTGTAGTGTATTATGTCAGTGTCTCAATAAAACTATTAAAAAATACACAAAATAGCAAAGTAGAACATGCCCATATGTAATCCCATCTCTCTGGAAGGCTGAAGCAGGAGGATGCAAGCTCAAGCCCAGGCTGAGCAACTTAGTGATGTAAAAAGACCCTGTCTCAAAAAGAGGTGGGGGTGTAGTATAGTGGGAAAGTCCTGGGTTCAGTCCCCAGGACTAGATGCACACAAAAATAAAAAATATTTTTTAAAACTTTAAAAATGAAAGCACCCCGTAGCCTATAGGACACATCCTGCTTTTGTGGCCTTTTTTTTATAGCCTGCAAACTGAGAATGATTTTTAAATTTTGAAGGTTATAAAACAAAATATAAAAGAATATGTGACAGAGATCTTAATGCGTTTCTACAGAGTTTAAAATACACAGAAAACAGTCACCCCAGCATGGAACCATTAACTATTTACCAACTACGTTTTCTGGAGCCCTGGGCTCCAGCTGTGGGGAGGCTGGGGGTGGCAGCTGAACAATGGGGCCCCACCCCACCCACCAGAGGTGCTATGATGATCTGTGGCACAGATTTGGAATCCAGTAAGATGTCCATGGGAAGAAGGATTGCATTGCTTTAAACAGCCACAAATAAATCTTGAAAGCTCTGGACTAAGTAACCTCTAAGTCTGAGTTAGAATCCCATCCAGAAACTATATAATTATCCAGCTCGCTAATTTGGTAAACTTGGATTTAGTTTAAACTAATGTACAATTGGAAATTGGAGTCATGTGGAGAATGCCATTTGATTTCATAGTTGGAATTAACGGCTGTTAGTGCCTTGTTTTAATGAACCACCAGAGACCTTTGTAATTAACGAATATACTGAAATCCTTGAAAAGAACACTTTTTGTAAGTAGGTTAGACCTTGTCATTCTGTTTCTCTCTTATTCTCCTTAACTACATTTTTTTTACACACCTGATAATGTAGAGAGAAAACAAATAAATACAAACCCACCTCTTGTAATGTTGGTACAGGAATTTATTTTGAAATACATTGAAATAGAAATTAGTTTTGTTGGATTTGCAAAACGTCAGATGACATCGGAGCTCTTGGTTTCACTTTCCTCCAGAAGACTGTGTGAAATGTCTCTGCCATTGTGTTTCCCTTGGGAGACAAGTCAGTGAGAAAGACCTGATCATGGTTTCTGGGAACCTACTCAGCCAAGGTAGGGAGAAGTTCAAGAGCCTTTGTCTATGCTCTTTTGTGGCCCAAAGGAGAGCAGGAGGTGAGGTTTTTACAGAAAGGTAGTGGAGCTGTACTTGCACAGATTCTGTCCTCAGGGACAGCCACTTGCTAAGCCACAGTACTTGTGCCCTGCTTGTACGGGCATAAAACAATCGGCATTGTAGACCCTTTCCCTCAAACTCAGGAACAGGAGTGAGGCAACGCAAAGGGAAACATCACAAATGAGTCATTGGTCTTTCAGATTCCAAAATTGCTATACAGCACACTTACAGATTTTTCAGAAATACCACTGACTACATATTGGCATTAGCCTAACCTTGTGTGGGGCCTGTACTAAACATGTGTATTTGATGAGCCTACTGATAGGGATGGATGGAGCTCAGCAGTGTGGGCAGCATTTCCTGCCTCATATTCCTAGTGGTCTGTTTCTTGTGGTGCAGACTTTCTGCTGTCATCTTAAGCTCTCTCCAGTTTCCCTGTTAGCTGACAGAGCAAACCCGGTCTCCCTGTAGCACCTCTATCTCAGCTTGGAGATGGAGTAGTGGGAGGCACCCAGGACTGGAAAGCAGACATCCCGATTTTAATTTTAGCTGCATAGCCTACTGGTTGCTTGTCCTAAGCAGTCCCTTGCTTCACTTTCCTCATCCATAAAATGACACAGAGGACTGGATGTTCTTTTGTTTGGATCCCCAGAGTTCCGTGATTCTATAATCTAAACTCCTCCTTGGCTTTCTCTACTTCTTTCAAGAGCAAGGGCAAGGAGGAGATAGCCTACAAGACAACTTTATGGGCCATCAGAAGTAGGGCAGAGTCAGACAGGGAGCTGAAGGGAGGGGAAGGGGAACAATAATTGGGCCAGGCCCGGCCCAGAGTTCATAAAAACCAACTGCCTGTGGAGACAATGGACTTGCTGTGGCTTAGTGTCCACGAGTGTAAAAGAGATTTATGGGCTTTAGTGACAGTATGCTTATGTGGGTCAGTGGCGTGGGGCCTGCCAAGAACTGGTC
Source organism: Thryonomys swinderianus (assembly GCA_004025085.1). Classification (NCBI taxonomy): domain Eukaryota; kingdom Metazoa; phylum Chordata; class Mammalia; order Rodentia; family Thryonomyidae; genus Thryonomys; species Thryonomys swinderianus. The sequence continues at coordinate 92,968 of PVIC010000319.1, read as the reverse complement.
ATGCATGGACTCTGGGTTGAGGCATAACATATTGAACAAAGGGGCTATTTCCTGCACATTGAGGAGCACCAAACATTGTACTGGACCGTACTAACATTGCAGACCATCAGTCCCTTCTGTCTCTGCAGTGGTGAGCCCACCTACAACTTGGAGTGTGGCTGCGTTGACTCAATAGGTCCCTTTGCCTTCTTGTACCTCTGTTCCCTCATCTGCAAAAGTGGTAGTAATAGCAACTACATTCATTTCTTGAGAGGATGACATGAGTTAATACATAGAGCATGCTTCACATAGCATGGAACACATTCTGGGAAATGCATCATTAGGCGGTATCATCGTTGCTCAAGCACCATTGTGTATTTAACCCAGACAGCCACAGTGGTGTTGGGTTATATAATCACGGGGTCACAATTTATTTGGTTGTTCTGTACTTAATGATTACATAAAGCTATTAGGACAATGCCATGTATTCATTTAGTTTAGTTTTTTTTTCTGCTACTAATGAGATTAGGCAAAATAGAACCCTTTGGATTGGATGGAGTAAAAATGTAGGGAGGCTCAGAGCCCTGCTGTGTTTGAAGACAGATTGAAAAAAAACTGGTGTGTTTGGCCATGGGGAAAAAGCTTAAGATTGCAGTGACCAAGCAAAGCTCTGAATGGGAATCACTAAGAAATTGGATTTACCCTGCATGACCTGAAAGCGGACAGAAAACTGGGTGCACATGAACTTGCCAAGGTTTACAGTAATATCAGAAGAGGCAAAACACCTATCACTGCTGGGTGATACTAATGGTGATACTTAATGGTGAAGCCATTAAACCCCTGCTGTGTTGGCTGCAGGAGATTCAGCAGGGTTCGAAGAAGTGTCACTGGTGCCAGAGGCATGGAGCTGTCTGGATTGCAAGGTCCCCAGCAACAACCGTAGACTTCATCTTCATGTGATACGGGCAGCAAGGAGCAAGCGAAGGAACCTGAAGGAACACTTCATGGGCCCAAAGCTTGGCCACTGAACGTAGTAGTTGTCCATTTCAGGACATAGACATTCCCTAAGGGCAGAGACAGCCACAAAATGAACTGTCATGTCTCACATGCCCAAGATCATCTGGAGCTAAGCGGTGACTCTTCCCTTAGACAGTGGTCTTTCTGACATCTTTTGTAGTCATCATAACCAATTTGCATTTGCACGCTTTACACTAGGGAAACTGCTTTGGGAGGAAACAGGTTTCTCCTGAAGAGGGTGAAGTACAGAAGGAACTTTGGAATGATAGATCTCATGAGTCATCTGGACCAAATCATCCAGACCTAACTGCCTGTTAGGAAGTCTGTGAAGTTTTGAGGTGTAAGGGTGAGCAGAGAAGAAAGCCAGCACCCCTTTTCCACTCTGTAGCTCCAGCTGTTGCTGAAACCTGCAGAGTAGATTCAGGTGTTTTGCTTCCTGTCAGGCTGAACTATTGCACTTGCCAGTGGACAGCCCACCACTGTTATGACTGCCATGGCTGCATCTGCCCATGTGTGCCTCTGTTTTCTTTCTTGTCGTGGATGAAAGGAATTCCTGGCACCCCACATGGCCCTGGTTCGTGGAACCTGTTAGCAGACTGTGCTTCTCTAGTACATAGTTTCAGACTTCTACCTGCAAGTGAAAAGCCTTCCTCAGAACCCAGCTGATAGAGCCCCATCTGGTTATACCTCTGAGGAGTAGCTTGGTAGTAGTAGGTCCAGGCAGGAGCCCCATGTGGCCCGGTCAAGTAGCACTGATGGGTGCTTGGCTAAGATTTCTGTTCTGTATTTCAAGGAGAGCCAGGGAAGCTGAAGTTCAGTCTTAGAACTTTGGTAATCATTGTGAAAACAAACAAAAAAACCTTTTTCTAATCTTAAGTACAGCCTCATCTGGTCTCAATCTCCAGGGAAGGGACTTGGATACTAGATATTCAGCAAATGCTCCACACGGGCAAATCTTAGAAACAGTGCAAGGTGGGGACCCTTCTTTTCCCAGATCAGAAAAACCTAATCATTTGTCCCCTTCTGTGAAATCTGTAGAAGATACTGCTGTGCCTTTAGTGTGCCCCAGTGGCAGCCTCTGTTCCTGTGCTTTGCTGCTCAATACAACTGACCAGGCATATGGCCTCCTCCACTCCCCATGGGCCTGCCCCCATGATTGCCATGGCAACAGCCAATCACCTTAGTTAATCCATTCAAGGATGCAGAGAACTGATACAGAATCTATTGATGCCCCTTGAGAATGGTAGCCCTTTAACCCTGGAATTCAAATAACAATTTGTACAAATTTGCAAAGCTACAGAGTACATCCTCATAGGTTGTGATGCATGTGTCAGCTTCATAGGTGATAAAATGCGGCTTTCAACATTTAGAATAAATAGCCTACTTAAGTTGTAGATGAGTGTTAGCTTTCTGATGTCAAACCTTTTGTGGTGGTGCTTACTCTTTAGAGAGGCCACCTCTAAGGGTCCTGAGGTTTGAATGATAAATCATTGAATTGTAGGCCTTGTCACAGCAGTCAGGGAAACAAGCGGAGAGTAGTTTTGTTGGTGTGCTCCTCACAAGGACCACCAGTCTGCTAGCATGACTGGTTGCCCTCACAGCTACCCAGACAAGTGAGTGCGAATCACTGCAGCTGTAAAAAGAGAACATAAAAGGGATGTGAGTGAGAAGAAGCCCCTGGTGCTCAGCAGAGCTCTCTTCCAAAAGCCAGGACTGGTTTGGAAGGCAGGAGGCTGAGGCAGCCAGCAAACATCCCCAGGGTAGAGTGCTTCTGGAAGGTTCCAAATTGCTGCCCCTTCTCTAACAGTGCTGGGATGAGTTCATTCTTAGCTTTTAGTAAACACAGCTGTTGGGTTGTAATTTGCCTGGAGGGGTTTTTACTCTTCTTCCAGCCTTAACAGTTTGGCAGCTGATAAGGGAACAACAGTGTTGAGAGATGAGAAAAGAAGTTGCTGTCTCTGAGAAGAGGGAGAAGAACAGGGCTATCCTGTCCTTGAACAGAATCCATTCAGTGAATCCAGTTATGGAAAGGCTGAGTTCCATAGAGGCAGAGGAGGGACCATCTCCAAGCGTGATTGAAGGGTCTTCTGTGCCCAGGGGACCAGTACTACTTGCAGAAGTCACAAGATTCACACAGAAAGTTGTCATAAAAGCAGTGCAAGTGAAAAAGTTTAAGATTGTTCTGGAAGACAGACCAGTAATGTGTCTGAATTTACTGGGGCCTAAAAGGCATGGCTGTTTGAATGTGATTGGGCACAGATTTGTAAAAATGAGATAATCATGGTGATTATGTTTTCCCGTAGATATAACATCATTAAAGCACAGTTTATGGAAGAATACTCTTGGGATGAAAGTTTTAGGCAGAATCCAAGTTCTTGTACAAGTAGAGTGACTCCTCAGAGAGACTCCTCAGAGAGACAGACCAGTGCATATCCCATCTGGGCAGCAGTCTCCCTGTTGAGGGTACAGATTCTGCTCACCGTGGCACAACTTGGTGAACTATATTCCCATACTGCTCCCTCCAGGATCTTAGTCCTACTGAGGCTGTGCAGTCTACCAGGGACACTTCACACCCTTGACTTGAAGAAGACTTCATGAGGAAAAGAAAGCATAGGTCAGGCATTAAAACCCCTTGGGCTGCCCTTAGCTTCTTCCTGGTACAGTAGTGCCCTCCCATTCCCCTTTAATATTGGAAGCTGAGACACACTTAAAAAGTATGCCTTGAAGTGAGTTCCCTGCAGTCCACATATCGATGCTCAGAAACTTAGCCAATGCACCAGAATCATGGCAGTAGATGGAAACAGAGATAGAGATTTCTGCAAACTAGAAGTACTATTTTAAAATGGAGATGGGGGAGAAATTTATAAATTGGGGAATAGGACTCAAATAAGCCAGTTGTGTGTGTTGGGCTGGCTTAAGGAGGTCTGATCTCTTTCTGGTGGGTGTGTATACTACCTTAGCACCATAAGCGAATCATTGTATGGACTGACACTCAGGTTGCTTTCCATACCTCCTAGAGTACTTGAATAACTTTGATAGAAACTGATTAAGAAATTTGCCTTTGGGGAACCTGCTACATTTGTGCAGTGCATGTCATGAAGACCTTGAAACAGGCCCTTCATAAACAGAGCTGGTTGATGAAGTTTCATATAAAAAAATAGAGATTGGGAGATTTTACAACATGGGCTATTTGTTGGAGACACAATCTACTTTATTACAAAAATATTGTGACATTGAGAAAGTGATAAACCAAGAGAATATTTTTAGATGTAACAATTGTATGCTTTTGAAGTGACATTTAACAACTCTATATGACTTTATACTTAAATAAAAATCATATATTTAACATACTTTTATCAAATCTGGCTGGGAGGGGCAGCCCTGTGTACTGAATGAGCCTCTCTGTGCTTGAAATAAATCCAGACTTCTGGTCTGGTCTCAAGTAACAGCAGAGTTCTAGGGAACCTTGGAGTTATCCCTGCTTCGTTGAAATTTTTACAGTTGTCTGGCCTTTGCTTCTTCCTGCTTCACTCTGTTTTAGATTAGGTCGAAGTCCTGAAAAAGATGATAATGATAATAGCTAACATTTGAGTGCTGCTTCTGTGCCAGATGAGGCCCTCACAATAACTATGAAGTCAGTACTATTACCGATCCCAGTTTTGAATAAAAAAACTGAGAAAGGTAGCTGTCAAGGTCCTTCAGGTAATCAAGGTTTGAAATGAAGCTTGTCTTAAAGCCATTATACTGGGCTGCTGGGAATGCTACTGCTCCTTTCTTTCTTCTGATTAGGCTCTCAAAACCAAGAATGCAGCCATGATGGCCCGGGACAGATTTCACAGCAAAGTTCTGTAACATTCTCTTTGGAGACTTGAAATCCCCTATACAGAATTAATGAATTTGAGATGGGCTATACTTACTCACCCTGTTGGCAAAATAGGTGAAATGAACTCTTGTCCTAAAATTTCTATTTTCACTTTATTAATTATTGACATTAAGAATCAGCAGGAACTTCCTTGCAAATTGAGGCTTGGAAAGACACATCTGCCCTTAGGGAGCTTGAAGAGTCAGAAATACTAACCCAGCAAAGTGGCAAATGGTGGAAAATTTTACATGATGATCTGAGTGGTAAAGTGTAACAGGTGAGCCCAACTGGGCATTATGGGGGAAGGTAGGAAATGAGCAATACGATTTTGTAAGACTGAGGGATGGTCCATGTATAAGCTGGAGGAATCCCATCTCATTTTCTTAATGATAGCACTCATACCTTCTCAGTTGAAGGAGAGAGAACAGGGCCGTAGACAGAAGCAGCTATTAGTGGAGACAAAGCAAAAGCATTTCTTCACTAAATGCTGTCATCTGATCATGAAAAGGACTACTGCCATTAAAACCATTAGCTTTTTCATGGTTGGTCCTGTTTTTCCACCTCTCTCTACTCCCATCTTCTGGAACATAAGGGCCTACAACTCCTTTGGAGAGGACTGGCTCATGCTTATTACAGCAGAGCACTGGATCCATTTAGGGAGGTGCCACAGGGTTAATTATAGCACAGCCTTTGACACAATCCACATGGCATCCACTGTTACCAGGCCCACATCTAAACTCTCCTCTCTCATCCCTCTAAGAACGCCATCCAGATACACCAAGTCCCCTGCCCTTGTCTTAGAGGGTAAGCAAGAATACCAGTAATTGTTTACTGCTGTTGAGCTCCAAATTTACCCCTTCTGATTGCTCTTTGAAAACTGATCTGACCTTTGTAGATCTTTTCTCTTTGTAGCTGCCTCTTGAGCATTGTCAATAGAGAGTGCTGACACAATGTTACAGCAACAGAATGATTTTGTGTCTGGTTCACAAGTAGCTTCTGGTTTACAAGTAGCATCAGATCCTAGTGCTGGAGTGCTAGACAGGGGTGATGGGAACCATGTGATGAGAATAGGGTGCATGCATGAGGTCAAGAAATTGCAGCTGTGAAATAGTCCATGACACGGTTGTGATCTTCTGTAAATTTTCTCTGTATTGTACTTCCACTAGCATCAACCACAGAAATGTCTGTGTAACCCTTGATCCAGGCAGTTCAGAGAATGGGCTTAAAGACAGACAAGCTTGTTTCCAGACTCTCCCACCAGCTTGCTCTGTGCTCTTAACCTGACAATTAGTCAGTAGTACAAGCCTCAGTGTTCTCGACTGAAGAATGGGGATGATAATGACAATGATCCTCAGATGGTCATTATAGGTGAGAACACAGCACAGTGCCTAGCACTTCAGGTGGTTATGTTGTGGCTGTTGAACTCCAGCTCTCCATGCATGCTAGATGGAGTAATGTCTTAGTCCTTTCTATTCTACATCCTCAACATTGATGTGTAGCTACCTGCCTCTGACTTTTTCCTCCTTTTCTCTGCTGTTTCTTCTCTCCCTTACTCTTGCCTTTTTCTTAGATAAATTCTTCCTCTTGGATAAATTTTCATTTCTTCTTCTGTTTGGACTTTGGCTATAATGAATTAACAATGGTCCAATAAAGCAGTTATGAAGCATTTACCTGGGGCCTTTCAGAAATGAACGTGTTTGTTCTGAATATTTTATTATCTTGCTCATATTTCTTGTCTTTAGGATCAAACATTCCCTTCCAGTTTTGTTCTTTCAGGAATAAAATAAGAAGGAAGTGTAACTGTGGCTGTGACCCAAAAGACAGATGAGTCAGTTTAGCAACAGACAGAGACCTCAGTGTAAGCAGTTTCTTGTCCTTGCAAGGAAACATCTGTAACTTTCAAGGGCTTCCCTTTGCCAGCTGGATAAGGAGCTCCAAGATTAAGTTTCACACAGGCATCCCACTGGCAGGGGGCAGCCCGCCAGCACCTGGTAGCACAGAGAAAGTTGTACTGTGGGCCAGTCCTGCCCATAGGGATTAAGCCTCTCAGGCCGGACCTTGCCTTTCCCGAGGGCACCTGCCCTGTGAACTTATTCACATTCTCATTCCCAGTGCCTAGCCAAGCCCTGGCCACAGGAAATACAAAAGAAATATTTCAAGAGAATAAAATATGAGCACTTGGATGGCAGTGGGCCAGTCCTCAGAGAATGAGTCCTGTTCCGACCACAATTGGTAAGAACTCATCACTTCTCATTTAAAAGAAAAAGGGTTGGAATAGTATTTTGCATTTTCATACTTTTCGTAGAGCTCTGTGCTTGATTTGACTCTGTCACTTTCATTGTGACCGTGGCCATATTTTACCCTAGTCAACTATTAAAGACTGACTGATTAGTATACGTAAGTCATAGGACTATAGAGATGAGGAAAAAAATGTTATAGAATGCTTAACATAGTGCTCAATAAAGTTTTGGTAAGAACTTCCTTTCTCTTAAGGACAGTGTGTGTGTATCAGTCCATTTCTATGGGTGTAATAAAAGACCTGAGGCTAGGTAGTTTGTAAAGAAAAGCACTTTGTTGAGAGTCACAGGTCTAGAGCTCTAAGTGTATGCCACTGATGGCCCAGGGCGGAGGCCTCCTGATAAATGACATCACAACAGAGGGTTCATACATAGGAAGAACTACAAGAGAAACAGGAAGCTGGAGAAACAAGGAGCACTGGGCCCACTTTTGCGACAGCCTACTTTCATGAGAACTAATCAGTGTCTCAAAAGAGCTGTTATTAATCCATTTCTAGAGCAGCATGCCCATGATTTGGCCAGCTTCCACTGGGCACTGCCTCTTAAAAGTTCCACTGTCTCAGACCGGAGATTTAGCTCAGTGGTTCCGGCGCCTGCCTCGCAAGCACAAGTTCCTGAGTTCAATCCCAGTAACCACATACAATGCTGGGTGTGGAGACTCACGCCCACCAACTATTAATACCACATACCACAGTGCCTGGCGTGGTGGCTCACGCCTGTCATCCCAGCACTTGGGAGGCAGAGACAGGAGGATTGCTGAGTTCGAGGCTTGTCTGGTCTACATAGTGAGCTTAGGGCCAGCCTGAACTACAAAGCGAGACCCTGTCTCAAAAAAAAAAAGCCAGGCATGGTGGCTCATACCTGTAATCTTAGCACTTGGGAGGCAGAGACAGAAGGATTCCTGAGTTCGAGGCTTGCCTGGGCTACATAATGAGCTTAGAGCCAGCCTGAACTACAAAGTGAGACCCTGTCTCAAAAAAAAAAAGTTCCACTGTCTCATAGCATTACCACAGTGGGGACAAGACTTCTAGTACATGGACTTTGGGGGTGGGGGGTAAATCATATCCGTCTCATTCAGAGTGAAGTAGTGTGAAGAAAGGAATTAGAAGATTGTTTTTTGGTCCAGTCTTTCCCATCCTTGCCCTTACTTGCCAGCTCTTATGAATTTCATCTGCTAATTAGGCATAGTGCCACTCACCTCACATGTTTTTGAGCAAAGTAAACTAGAATTATGCATATGGTGTAGTTGTAGGGCACAGTAGCTATTTGCTAAAGGATAGTAATTATCATTTTATTAACTGTAATACTCATCATTTATGCTTGTATTTAAGTTAGCCTTTTAAAGAACGACAGTCCTTTTCCTTTGAGTTTAGCAGAGGATTGCCCATTAATAGGCAGGCACATCTCCATGTTGTGCAGTGTTACAGACAGAGTGGTTGGGGAGAGGGTGTGTAGGTTAGAGGTGTAGCCCTCTCCTTCTCCTCACTGAGCACACAGCCCTGTGCAGACTACCTGTCTTCTAAGCCTCAAGTTCCTCATCTTCTGCCTGGCAAGTTTGAGGGGAAGATCTCATAAGATGCTAAATTATACACAGTCAAGACAAGAGTAAGATAACAGAGAAATTCACAGGAATGCTGAGCTGGCATCCTACTTTCTTTGCAGGTGTTTATACATTTTTGTGACATTTTAAAGAAATTTTAGACATTGCATTAAAATTTTAGTTTGAGCCGGGTGTGGTGGCTCATGCCTGTAATTCCAGCACTCAGGAGGCAGAGACAGGAGGATTGCTGAGTTCGAGGCTTGCCTGGGCCACATAGTGAGCTCAGGGCCAGTCTGAACTGCAAAGTGAGACCCTGTCTCAAAAAAAAAAAAAAAAAATTTAGTTTGAAATAAAGTGTTTCCAGTACATCAGTGCCTCTTTTCACTTTTTGTATTAAAGAATTCTATTACTGATCAGCTGTGTGTCCTTCCTAGGGGGAATAAAAATGCAGAGTGACAGTGTCTGTAGTGGATAGGTAAGAATAATGATACACAATTTAATGAACTTTATTTTTCTTATAAAACTTAGAATACCTCCAATTTAAATCAAAACTGAAACAAAAACTATGAATCTCATTACTAGTCTAGCAGTTATGCTGTATTTTATTAAATGATTTACTTTTGAAATCTTCCCTCTAAGGCTATACTTTCAGGGATCATTTCCATAGTTGGTGAAGTAATCTTCTCCTCCTGTTGCTATTTCCTACTTTGGTCATTTAGCAGAAAAGTATCAAGTTATTATTAAGAGTACAGGGGTTAATTTCTAAGCTTTATGACACCAGCCCACACACCTGGTACCTGTTTTCGTATGGCCTGTGATCCAAGCACATGGTAGTGTAGGCCATGTGGAAATGGTGTGGAAGCCACATTTCAGTGCCCCCTACATGTACACAGGGGCATATCCACACCCTTTTGTTGGCTGTTGTCTTCTATGGGAGAGGTGAGTAAAACAACCTCACCATGCACAAAACCAGGAACATTTGTCATCTGGCCTTTGGAAAAGAAAGTTATGGGCCCCTGACTCAGTGCCAGTTCCCTGCTTTGCTGTTGCTCTGGGCCCCACTGCCCCACCAGCTGCTCTGCGACTCCTTCCCTGCTGTCCTCAAGAAAGTATGCTTCTCTTCTGCCTGCGACCAGTGTGTCCAGTATGAAGGGGTCTTGTTTCTTGCTTCTTCACCTGTTTAGCTCCAGCCAACCCTCTGATGTTTATGAATCAAGCCCATTTATCTTCTGAAGTATGGAACATGAGAAAAATCTGTTAAGGGAAATTGATTCTTCATGATTATTTGATTTTTACAAACTATTCACAACTCCTCAAGTTTACTTTGGTGCCATTATTTTTTGCTTACTTCTTTGGGCTGTAGTGTTCTAAGGTACTGGGGGTGGAACCCAGAGCCTTTGGAGTACTAGGCAAGGTCTCTGCCTCTGGGGTCTCGGCACTCATCCTTTGGAAGTCGGAGTTACAGTTTTGATATATCATAATATCTCCATTTTTCTTTGGTGGTACTGGGGATTGATTGAACTCAGGGCCTTGTGCTTGCCAGGCAGGCACAGAATATCTCCTTTTTTTTTTTTTTTTTTGAGACAGGGGCTTGCTTTTTTGTTGTTCAGGCTGGCTCTGAGCTCACTATGTAGCCCAGGCAAGCCTCAAACTCAGCAATCCTCCTGTCTCTGCCTCCTGAGTGCTGGGATTACAGGTGTGAGCCACCATGCTCAGCAGAATATCTCCATTTTTGAAAAATCTTATAAGCTGCAAAACTGCATGCTGAAAACAAAACTTCTGAGAAAGAAAAGTATAAAACTATAAATCTGCACAACTTTAAATGACAGCAGTTCAGAAAAATAACCATGACAGTAAAAATGGAGGCAGAGTTCAGAAGAAATGTGAAGCCCCAGAAGTAAATACTGTAGTAAATGTGTAACTCCACCTTTAAAATGGTCCAGTCAACCTTCTAGTGAGACACACCTGGCCCTCACAGTGGAACCTGCAGGACCACCGCCATGACAGGGCCTGTGGCTCAGCCACGGGGGGAGGGAGGCCAGGTGCAGGGTACAGCCTGTGCCCCTCTGGGGCTTCCTGCCTTCAGCTGGGGAGTATGTCTTGCTTTGTCCTGCTGTTACTGATTCTAAAAACTACAACATGGTGGGAAAAATCTTGTGGGAACTGAAGCAACAAACTCGTTGATGTGATACCGTTCCATTGCTGTGCTGCGTGTGTTTGCACACTTCCGTTAGAGAAACGTGTGTTCAAGCAGAACCTGCTCCTCTTCCTCCACTTCTTACCTCGCCCCCATCTCTGCCTCTCTCCTTTATTCTTCTCTCCAGATAATACTGAAAATAAAATATCAGCCCTGAGCTGGAGAACCTGTACCCCAATAGCTGGCCAAACCCAAGGAGGCAGCAGTTAAACATTAAGAATTTCGGGTTAGGTGTTTCTGTAGCCTCAGCCTCAGGATAACACATGTATAGTACAATGTATATTAAGCCCAAGGAGAATAAAAGTGAAAATGTGCCTCTAAAGTCATTAAATTGAGTACTTCTTGAGCCATCTGATGTACCTCTTAATGGCTAATGGACGAGACCCAGTGTGCTCACTCACATCAGTCAAGCGCCCATCCTGTACGGTAGACATGTGTGTGCTTTATGTGTGCATATAAATTTGAGTATTTATAAAATAATACCAGTACATGTGTAGGCATGACAGTATTAAAATGAAAGGTTGTTGGCAATATGACACCAGGGAAATATTTTAGAGCCAGCAAAGATAGAGTATTGAGTGTTCTCAGGAGGAGGGAAAGTACAGATTAGGCTGTAATGCCTTTGGATGGGAAGGAAGATAAGCATAGGGGTTTTACTTGGGTCTGCAGTGGGTCCTGGTGGTTGTGACAGCCAGAGAGAGTGTGGCAGAAGCAGTGCTAGTCAGCAGCTCAAGCTCCTGGAGGGGGAGATAAGGCATTCGGAGCTGTTTTCTATCACATAGAATCACAGCACAGTGTGCACAGGAAACATTGTGTTCCAGTGACAGAAATCCTCAAAAGCACGTCAGGGCAAACGTTGTGATGCAGAGTGAAATGATGAGTTATTTTTAAATGTGCAGAATTAGCTTGTGGCCAGACTAGGGAAAATCAGTTAAGTGTCAGGGTATAAAAAGCTGTTAGAGGCAAATTAGGAAATGCTTGAACAAAACTACTGATGGGAAATGACCTGACCTCCCTCTGAGGTTTTACAAAGAATGTCCTTGAAATCAGTGACTAAATAGGGTACATAAGCTTTGACGTTAAAGTCAAAATGTGACTGTGTTTGGGTTAAATACTTACTCTGGGCCCTGCATTCTAATGTATTACAGTATACTCCGTTCAAATATCTCTAAAACAAATGAAAGGTTTCCTTTATCATCCACTTAAAAAGGGCAAATTAGAGCTGCAGTTGTGGCCTATCATTAAGGGCCAGGCTGTTTTTTGTTTTCCAACTCTGCTATATTACTAATTACACCCATCTCAAATTTACTTCTTAACTCAAAATGGCTGCTGGAGCTCCAGCCTTATCTCAGTCTATTTAGGATACCAGAGAATGGAAGGCAGCCCACTCTGAACTTTTGTAGGAAACTTAGTATGTATGCACTTTAGTTGCTAGGGAGACTAGGATATGGTGGGCTTTCAATCCAAATAAAAGTAAGATTCTGTTCAGAACAGAAAGAGTGGGGGGAGTATGTGCTAAGCTAACATTTGTATTAGATGGAAGTGTAGGAAGGGTGTTGTATGTCTAGAAGTATGCTTATGTGTGACAAAGGCTAAGTAAATTTTGAGGTAAAGATAAAAATAGAGAACAACACAAATACTGCATCAACTAGAGTTCACCAGAGACTACTTGGCTGAAAGAAGATATGTATGATGCTTTCTTGGTACCAAGCCAGCTGGGAAACTGGATTTCATTGTATCATTTGAAAGCTGTGTCCCAGTTTCAGTTCTCTTGACTAATGTACTCGATGATCTGAGGCATGTTTCTTGCTCTCTCTGGGCTCAGTCTGACCATCTGGGATGTGGGCGCTGTGCTGTATTTCTCCTAAGGTGGTTGTGAGGGCTCACTGGGGTGTTTTTAGAGCTGAGCATATGGATGCCCAGGCCCACCAGCATGGCTCCGCGATGGCATCCATAGTTGAAGGAAAAGAGATGCATATTGACTCCCCATTTCAGAAGTTCAAGGCCACATGGACTGGCTGCAAGACAGGGACGGCATGGTGGGGGAGCCAGCCAGAGACTGTGCTGTGCAGGTCAGGAAATAGAGAGAGCCGATGCCCGGGCGGGGGCACCTCCCAAGAGCAAGTTTGGTGTGAATTCTTAGGGGCTACCCTACAGATGATACAGTGCCTGCGATTCAGTCACTGTTGATACAGGTGGCTTTGGGGCCTCCCCAGACCTGACCTTAACAAGCCAGTCAGAGCTCAGAGAAGGAAAGGAATTCCCCTCATCCTGTGGCCTGGCTGGGCAGCACAGAGGTGGGACAAGAGACAGAAGTCCTGAGAGGAAGTTGCATTCTCTTAGCTTCAGGGGTTGGAATATCCAAATGTGTCCCCAGCAGCTCCAGAATGAAGGTTAGGGGTGCAAACCCCAGCTACAGGAAGAAGGGTCTGGTTGCTTTCACACATAATTTTATAATTGCGTGGGTCCCACTATTAAGAAACAATGAAGCTTTCAGCATCACCAGCTTGGCCTGAAGGGGATCAAGCTTGGATTTTTTTTTAAGGGGGGGGAGGGGAGGACTGCAGATCAAACTGAGGACCTTGCACTTACCAGGCAGGCAGTGGCACTCCTGAGGTACATCCCAGCCTCTGAGCCTTGGACTTCAGAGGGATGCTTGAAAGGTGTACAAAGGAACCCACAAAGGTAAGTGTAAGGCTGGACTCATCTGAAGCGTAAAAGGTGCTCCCATCCCCCCAAAAAAGAGAGAGAACTGAAAAGAGTTCATGCTGTCCCCTTTCAAGGCTTTCTCAAAGTAAGGTCACTCTTTCTTTCAATTTTGTCATGTAAAATTTCTAATAACAGAAAAGCATCATGAGCCCCCCCATACTAGCCACCCAGTTTTGTAAATGACTAGCCCACCACTAGTCACGGTGTATCTTCACTCTCTACCTGCTGCCCAGATTATTTTGAAACAAATCCAAGACATCTTACTCTTTCAGCCTGTAGAATTTTAGAATGCATCTATGAAAATAAAATGGTCTTTTAAAAAAATCCATAGTACAGTTATCATAACAAAACTGAATTAACAGTGACTTAGTAAACTGTGCTGTCAGTACAAAGATTTCTTTAATTGTCCACATTTTTTATTTTATTCAAATCAGCCTGCAAATGAGATCCAGTGGTATGATTGGGTCTATTCCTTGGGTCTCTTTTAATTGAAGTTTATTTGTTGAAGAAACTAGGTATTTATTCTTCAGAGTTCCCCAGCCTGAACTTTATAATCATGTACCCTGATGAGGTGTGTCATTTTTCTCTCCCTGCTGTATTTTCTGAAATTGGTAGGTAAAGTTTAGCTGCTTGGTCAAATTTAGGGTTAATTTTTACAAGGCGATTTTGTATTAACATCTATAAGTATATACAGTCTAGGTGATTCTCCTTCCCCTCCCTTTCCTTTTCCTCCCCTCCTCTCCCCTATCTCATTTAAATGGTGCAGGAGATTGAACCCAGGGCCTGTTCACCCTGAACTACATGCCCAGCTTTTTTTTTTTTTTTTTAAACTGACCTAAGTTTGCAGGCTGGGCTCAGACTTGCCTCAGCCTTCCACAGTACTGGGGTTGCAGCCCTATGTGACCATGCCTGGCTGCTTTTCTTAATGTTAGCAATCATTAGAAGTCATTGCCTCCACACACTCATTTGTTAGTGCTACTGGAGACCATTTGTCTATATGAGCCCACTTAAACATATTTGATGCTTTTCACTTTGTTGCAGTTATTCTTTTTGGTGTTATGTTAACTAGTCAGCCTATAAGTGCTAAGTTGAGGCCCATCTGAAAAGCGCCTCTAGGAACCACACCTGGAGAACATTTGCATTGAGGTAGCACCTGCTTCCTAGCTCTGCTGTGACTTTGAGGGGAAGCCTTCTCACGTTAATTTTTCTGAGTATAGCCTCAGCCTCTGTGCTGCTTCCATATGTTGTACCAGCTGAACCATCTGATTCTCAGCTAGATAGGCCCTCGGTGATTAATTTTTCTCCTGGAGACCCTGAGGCCTGCAGATGTACACATATGGTGTCTGATGACTTGGTGGGTGACTGAGCTAATGGTGTGTGAAGGTGACCCAAACAAATTCAGAATCAGACCAAGTGTGGGTTATGCCAGACTGCTCCTGGAATAAGTATAGAGCCTTCATGTTTTTGCCTGAGTAGGGTGTGTGATTTTGTTGGAGAAAACTATAGATCTGAGGTCAGAAATTCTGTCAAGTTCAGAGGAGCCAAATGCCACCTCTTTGGAACCTTGGTAATTAACTTGGTCATGCTTTCTTTCCCACGTTCCGCCAAATACCTTTGTTCCCCCGGTACAGGGACTCTTTCTAAATTGAGAATGGCAGATAATGGAGCAGGTGAAGTATGATGGGGCTTCATCAGTTGTGTCCAACCGTTTCCATAAGGAGGAACTTATACCAGTGAACATGACTCAGCTGCTTCCCTATAGCCAGGGTTGTTCAAGCGTCTGCATCACCTCTTGGTCTCTAGACTTGGTCTTTAGTTCTTTTTGATAGTTGCATCTATGCCACTGAAACAGTGGTGAGCACGGTGTCTGCTGTGTGGGTGTTAATTGATTGACAGGAATGTGTAGTACTACTGCAGTGCGGGGCTCATGATTACAACACATGTTTTCTCTGCGTCTTGGAGTCATTTTACGCATCCATCCCCCTTGCATTTCATGTCTTAGTCACTGAGGTTCCTGCAGACCAGTAGTACCCTCCAACACCAACAGAAAAACTCAAAATCACTTTTATTGCATTGCATATTCTTTTGTTTTCACAAGTTAAATTTTGCTTGAATCACTGGAAAGCACACTATATTTTTTTAAACGTAGAGTTTCTCAAAGGACTTTTAACTTGTTCCTACTCCTGGTGTTTGAACATGGTGTCTAGACCATCAGTGAACACAAATTTAAGTTCCAGACTGACATTTTAGTATGTGAATACCTACTCTCCTCCCCTCTAGGACATTCTTAAACTATAATGGCCTTTGGTTTTTGCTAAAATAGTCGTGGCAGTTTTCCTTTGGAATATCAGGTTATTTGAGACTGGTCTCCATTGGAGTGGGTAACTTCCCACCTCGGTGTGATTCCTCTCACTGGTAAACATTGCTTGCTCCTTGTCTTGTTCCGTAGCCACCTGACTGTCACTTGGCAGGTGTGTATCGAGTCCCTTCTGATGCTTGTGATCCAGACGAACACTCTCAGATAGACCTGACGCAGTCCTTCACCAAAATTGGCCAGTGATCAGATGAACGATCACACATGGATGTGATGAGTCCTTCCTTTCAAAGCTTGGAATCAACTAACAGGAAGCAACCAACTGTACGCTCCACAGTGTTTAACATGGTGGGAGACAACAGTGGCTAGAGGACTAGAGGTTCATTTCCAAAATGACTGGCAAAGGGGAGACCTCAGCCTTCCTTTCCCAGTATGTTTCAGTTGTCCCTGTTTTCAAGTTGCTTCTAAATTAAGAACTCTAGCTGCCTTTCCTTTCTAAATATATTTATTGGCAGCATTTTAGATTAGAATGCACTCTTAATTAGGCTGATCACTTTTATTCTGCTATCTTCATGATTTCAGGAAATCAGTACTGAAGCAAGAAAATTTCGAGAGACATGATTTATTTCTAGGAGCGGAATGGGGAGGGTATTTTTAGCTTCCCTCTTCAAATCGACCCCTCCATAAAGCCTGCTTGTCAGTTGCTCTTCACAGGAACTCTCAGTGCTGTGTTCATTCAGGATCTCCATGCGAATACCTCAGCAGCACAGAGGGATGGTGCCTGGGATTTGGAAGGTAGTTCCTATTTTGATGGAGCGGGGAAGGAAGGAGCCGGAGAGAGATTTGTGTTTTAAATGGCCTGGTTTGTCACATGCCATGTCCCAGCCTACAATGAGGACTGTTGACACTTGGTATTCTGAGAGGAGAGATTATGCACATTGTTACATTGTCAAGGCTGACACATCCATCATCGTGAGGCCTCTGGTACTAATGCGCATAGCACTGGGCAGAGTGCCTTTCGGGAGGAGATGTAACAAGCACAGTGCTTACACTCTCGAGTTTAAACTAGAAACTCGGCAGGACTGCGTGGTGCAAAGGAAGAGAGCCTGCACCCTGCCCTTCCTGACACACAGGTAGGGAGCCCTGGTCAGGGAGCTCAGCCTCAAGGACGAAGTTGTTCTATGAGGGCAGGGGGTGTCTGGGCACAGTGGCCTGCCCAGATCAACCATAGCAAAATGTCAGCTGAGCTCTGTGGGGAGTGAGACAGAATGAAAAGGAGAGAGAATGTGGCCATGGGACGTGTGGCCTCTTCACATCGTAATACTTTCAGAAATTGAATTTGTTCCTGCAAACACCCCCTTGAGATAATATGGCCGTTTTAACAGTCCCCGCTTTTACAGATAAGAAAACTGAAGCTTCCGCACTTGCTGACCTCCACAGGAAGTTAGCCACAGAGCTGGTATAAAACCCAGATTGCATCAGTTTGGAGACCAACTGCCTACTAAGTGTCCCAGCCATGTGTGCAGGTTTCCCAGGAAGGGCTGGTTACATCAGTACTATGCAGAGGTGGGACAGGCCCACGTGTGCCCAGGCTGCATGTGCACAGACAGGCTGGCTCTGCCATCCAGCTAGCGCCCTGCACCCTGTGAGGCTGCTGATTAGAGCCACCAAACATAAAGATCCTCAAAAAGCCCTTCAAAAAGTCTTTGAAACAGTCCTCTTACCCTGAGCATAGTCCTTGTGACAGAGATTCCCAGCACATTAAATAACATCTTATGTGCATCCTGTTTTCCCCCTGAGCAGTCTCTATGGTCATGATCTGCAATCGGAAGATGTGTTTGTGACCTACCTGAGTCTGACCATCCTGGTGTCCCCAGAGAAGTGCTGTTGATTAATTACGACCCTAAGGAGAGGAACATCTCCAAATAGTGTATAGAATCATAGCATTAATTCTTCTACAGTAAATAAAGCACTTAATTGAAATTTTCGTCAGCCCCTGCCTGCTGGTTGCGGTTTGTCCATATTATAGTGGCCTATTCTGTGTTTTAGGTAGTTGAGAATCAGATGAATGGAGACAGCCTTGGTGTCCCACCCCACCCGCTCCTCTGAGGGATCCAGGAAGCATGTGCATGCCCAGGGAGTGTAAACACCCCCACTGTCTGCTGCATCTGGCTCATGGCCCCTTTTTTGCTTTAGGCTGTGCAAGGCCAACAGAAGGGTGAGGCTTGTGGGGTGGCCTCTTCTCTTCACAGTGGATTGAAGATACGTACTGACCTGCAGAAGTAGGTCTGGCTCCTACCCTAATTTCCCTTGTTGGTTTCCCAGCAAAATGAGTCTTCTCCTTGATCCCACCTCTCTATGTGTGAAGGTTATTCTCTGTGCCTTGAACAGTTTTGGGTAGGCCTTATAACTCTTAAAACAGTGAAAAATCTTTCTGTTACTTTTAATTCCATGTAATCGCATGTAAAATATGCAGTTTGGGACTACCAAATGTAACTTGGGAGACAGATTTTATCTTCTCCCAAGTTGTAAGATAATTACATGCAAGAAGTTGGAAATTGCAAGAAACTAATTACTTTTCATCTTGCCATGCAGAAATACGTAGGTTTGATGTGTACTCTGCAGTCATTTGTGACTGGTATGCCTCATATGAAAGAAACTTTTTGAAGTAAATAAAAAAATATTCCTCAGTAAACTGTAAGTGAAGACAGGTTGCTGGATCTGTCAGTGTTATCCATTAATGTGAGTATATGAAGGTTGTTAATTTTGATAGAGCCACTGACAGATACACAGTTAACATGGGAAAATGAAAATGTAACAGTATTCTTTATTCTCCGCTGAGAGGTCAACATAGACAAAACAGAGAGGTATAGGTTTTTTGCTCCCTTTTTAAGAAGAACTACATTAAAATGATTAAAAATGTTAACCTAGGGCTGGAGATCCAGCTCAGTGGTTCCAGTGCCTGCCTAGCAAACTCAAGGTCCCTGGTTCTATCCCTAGTAACCACATACAACAACACCAGGCATGGTGACTCATGCCCACCAGCAATCAGTACCACGTACCACAGTGTGGAACATGGTGGCTCACACCTGTGATCCCAGCACTCGGGAGGCAGAGGCAGGAGGATTGCTGAGATTGAGACTTGCCTGAGCTACATAATCAGCCAGTGTCAATTATAAAGCAAGAGCCTGGGTCCAAAACATTAACCTATTTCTAAATTTATACGTAGAATTGTTTTTAATTTACTCTTTATTGATATGTTATGTATTTAAAGTTCATAAAAAATGACCACTGAATTTCTTTTCTGATCATGATGTTACTCACTTCTCCCATGGTTATCACTGAGATTAATCTTTGATGTATTGTGGGGCAGGTGTTAAATGATCGCCTTTAGATGTTGAATGTTTCAGGTGTACTGAGGATACTCAGGTGGAGATCAGTTTAGCCAGACTCTGGGGGAGCTCTAGATAAGGGAGTGGTCCAGGGGGTCCAACCTTGAGAATAAGGGGCCTACTTTGTATGCCTGCCAGCAGTCCTGATCCTCTTCATTTGGGGCAGCACCCAGCAGTGGTGAACTGGTTGCCACTCTGCCTCCTTTCCTTTGCAGGCTTCTGGGTGAGACCCCAGAAGAAGAAGGAGCTACAAATATCATAAAGTAAAAGTCATGGACTTAATGGGTTAATGGACCTTTAAATCATGGCTGTCATTTTATAGCTAAGGAACTGGAAGTTGTAGATGATAAAGTAGGTGGCTCAAGTCTACTCAGGTGGTTCCAAGAGGCCTCAAACTTCTACTCGGATTTTTGCCTTCCAGAAAGGACAGTGGATAGCTTCTACCAGCCTCTCTCCAGAAACAGGTTGAGCATAGCCTAGAAAATCACAGGGAAGATGTTCATCCAGAATCAGAATGGGGCAAAGAACTTCTGGCATGCTGTTGGCCCAGGAGGCATTAGCAGTTGATAGTTTTAACCAAGGCATAAAACGGGGTTTATAAGGAAGTTTCCCACCCCTGGACTTCAGCCAAGTTAGTGATCACTGAGTGGACACAGTGACTGCCCATCAGCTCACCTGATAAAGCACATGTATGTGCTGCTGACATAACTTGGTCTGAGTCATGCACCTTTCTGTTTCCTGCACTCTTGATTGTGATCCAGGTCTACTGAGGAAAGGGCATAACCCTAGGGCCCTGCCATGGCATTGTCTCTTTGAGGTTTGGGGGACTGACATTGTTTCTGTCCTCCTTGTCCGCTCACCTGTTAGATCTTGCTGTCCCCACGAGAGCTGCTGTTCAGCATCGGCTTCCAGTCCTCTGTCCTCCTCACGTCTGTCTCCACCTGGAATATTAGCTGCCATTCTTAACGGACTTATTCTAAAAATTTTAGATTTGTTCTATATAGTATTCATGAACTCAAAGTGTGCCATGTTTTTCTAAACCCTACAGATGCATGTAATTGGAAATGTTAAATGGTCATCCATTTACTACTTTGTACTATTAAGTTGAGAGAATGAGATTTCATAGAATACAAGGAAAAACACCCAACCATTTGAACCCTTAATTTGTGCAGGTTATTCTGTATGCCTTGGGCAGTTTGGGGCAGGCCCTGCAGCTCTTAAAACAGTGAAAAATCCTTCTATTACTTCTAGTTCCAGGAAAAATCCCACCACAGTAATTATAGTACCCACTTTGGTATAATAATGGAAACTGAACACCATTTGGAGTTAAGCTCCCCTGCTCCGCTGCCAAGTGGTGCTTCACCTGGGAGGCTGGAAGCAAGGTGGGGGTGTGTGATCACCCTTGTGGCTACGTTACCTCCTCATCTTCTCCACTATCTTCCTGTCCCCCAAATTGGGCAGCTGACAGATTATTCATGGACAAGGCCAAGATGAAGGGTGGTGAAGCTCTTGCCTGCATAAGACTGGCCCCTCCAGTATTTCACTGCCTGAGTTTTGAATGTATCTAATGGTGATTTTCTCTGACAAAACTATGAAGGAGCTGTGCACCCCCCCCCCCCATGGATCACTTCCACGTGTGCTTCAGTCCTCAGCTGGACAGTGTGACATCCTCTCAAATTCTGGTTTCCATCTGCCCGTTATCCCTGTGCCTGCTGTGCTCTGAGCCCTGCCCCCAGGAACCTAATAGGGCACTGTTCTGTGCTGCCCACACCTGCACCAAGGGGAACCTAGCCATTCTGGCAGCTGGTCTTGCTACTGTAGACTTTTCTTCCAAGGGAGTCCAGCAGCTTTCAGTTCCTGACCACAAAACCTCTCAAAACTTGGGTTGTCATTAGTCCACATTCCCCAGAAATTCTTGGGGTGACACTGAAGTAAGTGACCCATTACAGGCTGTCCTTAGCAGATAGGTAGAACTGAGGACCAAGCCAGCTCCAATTCTTCTTCCTACTGGTAGGGAGGAGTGACAGGGAGGCAGCCACCCACACCAGTTCCACAAGTTTTTTAACACCTTGCGAGGAGGACTGACTGCTCATTTTTGGGGGCATATGACCCTCGTTTGACTCCTGGCCTTTGAGGTTTCTTTGAATAGTCAAGAGAACCCCCATTGTCACCAGTCATACCCGCCCCCCCATAGCGTGGCCTTGCTGATCCTCACCAAGACAGCACCCACCCCAGTGTTCCAAAATCACGCGCAGACTCTAGCAGGATAATCCTGTAGAGGATTTAGTTCTTTTTTGCAATGAAACAGACTCTGGCCATTACCTACTAGCCAGAGTCACCAGAGCATCATGCATCCTTCAGATTATGCAAAGGAGGAGACTCCTGCATCAGGTCCATTCCATTCTCCACTTACCTTTTGGGGTTCCTTTAAAACATGCAACTCTAATTTTGCTAAGACAGCCCTTAATCTTGCTAACCTTCTTTGTGACCACTTTCTCTTTTTCAATCCACAGTCTGTTTTCTGTGATTATTGTCCAGGTACAGCTGATCACAGGAAGCTTAGGTGGACATCTGTTGACGTATTTGGGCCATGGTGTTCTGTTTGCAACCTTCCAGCCTCTTTCCTGAGCACAATAGCGTAGCCAGTGGGCTTTGTTCTTTGGAACTGTGTCAGTCAGAGTAGATTAAAGAGCATCATTATCCATAAGTGACTGAATTTGCATTGGGAAAAGAGAAACCAGCTTTCCAATTTGAAGACCTCCTGCCCTCTCAAAGCAGAAAAGGGCCATGTCAACGCGTTTCTTGTTTTTGGAGACTGCATGGCAGTTCCCCAGGGTCCTCTAAGAGGCATTCATTAAATGGCAGAAAGCTCCAGTGCTAAAGGCTGAGAAAACTCTGAAAAACAAAAGTGCTGGAAAACCAGGAAGCATACTAACTAGTTGGTTCAGACTGGTAGATCTGTAGAGTAATAAGCATTGGTTCAAACTGAGCCATGAGGTGAAGATTCTAGCCATCCAAGGACTCCCCTTTCTAGCTAATGCTTTGGGGACAGCCTTTGTGCATTTTAAATATCTTTTACATACATTTCATTATTCCCGACCCTCACTCACCGCTTCACATATAGCAGGTGTCTATCAGAACTGTCAAGTGACGCTATCTGCTATTTGTAGATGAGAAATTTCCCAACAAATTGCTAAAACAGGACTGATTGCTCTTTGTTTACTCGCTCTTAGCCCAGCAAACTTCCTGATTTCTTTCTTTGGATCACAGACTGAACTTCTCACCTAGTTATGTAGACCATAATAAGCGTTTAGGAATAACCTTTGTTCTTCCCAGCTCCCGAGGTGCCCAAGCCAGCCAGACAAAACAGCAGGGTCGTGAAGTCGAGAGGAGCGGATTAAGAAAAAAAAACAGGAAAATGGGCTCAGGAGGACCTCTCAGTCAATACTGAGTAGGCCCTGAGTTTATTCTTCAGTGCTCTTTTATGGTATTTCTAGCTACAGTGCTTATGTGCAAGGCTTACAATTGACAATGTAGTTAGTGGTTAACATACAGGTTTAGCATGATTAGAATCTAAATCTACAGGAACTCAAAATACAAAGATAACTTTATCTGGCAGACAGTACTTAAAAGTTTCCGGAATGTGCTCTCTCGGCTCCTAAAACTTCTCCCCAGGTGATGGGCAAGTTTCTTATCTTATGCTAAAGACTAGCCCAGGTTCACAAGGCACAAGTCTTTGTCTCTTAGAATACTTCTCTATTCCTACCCTTGAGAGGTTACTTTTCTTTGTCATTTTATTTTATTTTATCACGAAAACAGTATCCTTTATCATTGATGCAGTCAGTAAATCAAGCAGAGATTGTATTAGAGGAAGAACAGCAAACTCCTAATAGAAGGCACAGAGGAAGGTGACTCTGGGCCAGAGGCTGATTACCATAAGACTTCTTTGATCAGGCATCCCAATGCAGAGATCCAAAGGTAGCAGATCATCTTGGGAGCTGGGCAGCACTGTTTGTTATAGTGCAGATCTCGCATCTGCTAGTTGGTGCAGCAC
Source organism: Thryonomys swinderianus (assembly GCA_004025085.1). Classification (NCBI taxonomy): domain Eukaryota; kingdom Metazoa; phylum Chordata; class Mammalia; order Rodentia; family Thryonomyidae; genus Thryonomys; species Thryonomys swinderianus. The sequence goes on along the minus strand of PVIC010000319.1, from coordinate 69,607 downwards.
CCAGTGCAGATCTCCAGGCCAGAAAAGAGTCTCCTCCAGCAGGGTTTGCTTCCCACACCCAGGTAAGGAAGTTCTAGAACCATTTCGGAGCACGTTCAAGTCCAGACATAGGTCCAGTTACAGGACCAGTTCCCTAGGTCAGCGATGGCAAATCTTTTGAAGACAAGTGCCCAGACTGCAACCCATGCCCCTTATTCATCGGAGTGCCAACACTGAGGGTACAGTTGAGAAAAAACAGCTCATACATTAGTATATTTTATCTTAACAACACAATAACCTGGTGTGCCATAAGTTCCCCACCACTGCCCTAGATGAACTGTAACATGCACCAGATGAAGTCAAGAATAAGTGTAGACCTTGGGGAGTGAACTTGAATGGGAGCCGCAACTATCTGATTCTTTCTACCATCAGGAATATGAGAAATCCACCCCTGCCTTGCAAGCGCAAGGTTCTAAATTTCATTCCTGGTGTTGAAGGGGGAGGGAAAAAAAATGAGAAAAACATATCAAGTGAGAATTGAATTTATTCATAATTTAGCCACATTAGAAGGGCAGCTAGTCTGCCTCCTTACTATGCAGAAGCTGTCGACTCTGCAGACAGAGAAGAGCAAAAGCCAGGACCTCTGTGTAGATTTAACTGAGTATCTACCCACAGGAGTCCCAGGAAATCTTGAAATTCCTACTTTGAAGAGAACCCTCCTTGCAGGCCAAGGTGTTTGAGGAAAGGGAGCAGTTCGCACTCTTGGCATGAGGAAGCTGCAGAGCTAATCTAACTTGAAATGTCCTAATTATTAAAAAATCCCATTTTAACCTCAGTTGCAACCACACTATAGGTTGAATAGTCCTTCTCTAAAACTTGCTTTGATTGTTTTTTTGTTTATTTTTTGGAATATTTGCATAGACTTCACTGTTCGATGATCCTTATTCTAGAAAAAGGAAATCAGAAATGTTCCAAAATCTGAAACTTTGAGCAGCAGATTTTCAGATTTCAGAGCATTTTGAATTTGCAGTTTGTAGATTAAACTGCTCAACCTGTATATCTGTGTGTCACAAGATGCAGGTGCCCATCTTTTTATTGCCCATGACTCATCATAGATCACAAATCAGGCCAGAGACAACAGAGCAAGGCCTCCCTTTGTATTCCCACTGTAATAATTGAACACCATGTTTTTCTCCTAGAGAGATATTTGGGAAGGAAGTGGAGGGAGTAGGGGGTAGTTAGGCCTCGATACTGACTACTTCTCAAAGTCTTCCAGAACCCTGTGAGGCTTGACTGAAACACAGTGAGGACCACACACACATGCACGCACACGCGCGCACGCGCACACACACACACATACTTTACCTTTGGGTGATTACTGGAGATAAATGAATCAAGAGCTGCACAGACTTTAAATTATTCTGTAATGTAAATTATTTCTGCTTCACTGCTGAAATTCAGAAATTTGCATTTTAGAGCTTACCTCTAATCTTAGAATAAGGTGCTTTTTCATCCTTGTTGAATTTTAGCCTTCAGGAGCAGGCAGATGAGGTTGTTTCCTTTTGTCTCCCTCTATGTCTGTTGTTTCTTTTTACCTTGCAGCTCCTAAGATGGAACCTTATTCTTTTTTTTTTTTTTTTTAAAGCCAGTAACTTATTCTCAGTAGCTGTTAAAAGGAAAGGAAATCAACTGTAAAATATGTCTTTAAAGGTTTGCAACTGTCATTTTGTTTTTCATTAAAATATGTCTTTGGGTATTCATGGACCTGAAAGAGACTTCCCAGGAGCAGACAGAACTTGCCTCAGATTGTGGATAGGAAGATGGGCGCATCACCAGCAGGTGTCTGAGGACTTGGGTAGACCAGGAAGCCATGAATGCTCTGTGGTCTGCGTGTCTCTGTCCCTCTTACTCAGCCATTTGTACTGACTGACTGCCTGTCTGATGCCAGATCTCCGCTGAGCCTTGTTCCACTCTGTCCTTGGTGGATGGGAACTCTGAGGAACATCAGCCCCCAAAGAGGGGACGCAGAGGACCCCAAAATACAGAGCACTTGGGTGTGTCCAGAAAAACTGACTTGCCAAGGTACAGAAGAAGAAAGGGACACAGGGCCGCGGCACCCAGTGTTTGCAGGCGCACAGAGAGGTTTGGGCATGAGGGACCAGTGAAGTGTAGGGAGACATTAGGTAATGTGGAAGAGGGAATAGTAGGAAGTGAAGTGGCAAAGCCTGCAGAAAAGGAGCCTAGGCTGGGAAGGGCCTGGTGTGCATAGGAAGAAAGAGTGCATGTGAGGTGTGATCAGAACAGATGGCGAATATTTAGATTTTAAAACTTCATTAGAATAAAAAATAAATAACCATTTATCCCCCTCCAAAGTAATCCTCTTACATCAAGCACACTTACCCTTCATTCTTGTCCTGTCTGAAGCAGTTCCAGAGTTCTCTTTCCTGTCTTCACGAAGTGTGATCAGAACTCTGGTGAATGCTGCTGCCAGGTGGAGGTTACAGGGAAGCACTATTATGTTTTACCAGGCAAAGGGGTATACAGAAGGACGTGATGGCATGTGGCCATGCCGGCCCCCACCTCACCAGAGGCCACACAGACATGGTGGCACCCCTAGAACGCTCACAAGGACCCACTCTACCTTACTGTAGTCTAGAAAGAAGAGGGTTTACTTGTGCTCCTTCCTCTTGAGTCCCAGTGGGTTCACATCACAGGGAACTGAAGCCTCTGAAGCTCCTGGCGGCTGCTGAGGAAGAGGCCTGCAGCTTCCTGCTGTCACTTCTCTCTGGCCTGGCCGGCCTGAGAGAGAGAAGCTGGCAGTCAGAGGAGGCTCAGAGATGGCTGGCAACACTTACACAAGGAGCCCTGCTCCGAGGTTGTGATGGCAGAGTGACAGGTGGCTGGAGTAAAGAGAGAAGGCCAGCAGTAGGAAAAGATGGACAAGATCCCCTTTAGGAGTCTAGCAAGTCTTTCAAGGAACTTCATCTCAGCAGTAGTAAAGTGCTTCCCTTCCATGGCTACCTTTGGTGCAGGTATGTTGGATGGCCTTGTGTTTCTTAAGGGAAAAAAGTGTGACCTATCCTTGAATACACACAGTTCCCTCCCATAGAGTTTGACTTCAGACTTTTCACCTTTACAGTAGATTTATTGGAATGTTAAATTTCCTGTGATTTGCAATATTTTTTAGTTATAATGTGCTTATCAAGATGCAATCCTATTGTAGGTCTAGGAGCTTCTACACTGTTAAAACCATGTAATGGGCCAGTTCTTTATTTGTTGGGGAGGAGTGGGAGGTACTAGTTTAAAAAAGATTGGAAATCCACAAAGTATCTGACCACAAGTATGTTTATTAGGACTGTGGTTGTTTCAAGAGACAGGGTCCAACTTTACATGGGCTGAGGCAGGAATGAGTCCATCTTCAGCATAGCTGGTGCTGAAACCACTGAGCTATGTCCCCTGGACCCCCGATCTTGGAACCCACAGGAAGGCAAGCATGCCTGGCCTCAAACAAAGGTGGAGCTGAGGGCCAAGAGCCTGCTGAGACAATATACTCTGTCTTCCCTGGCCCCATCCATGAGGACTTCCTTTTTCTTTTGTCAGAACCTGGTCTGTTTCCTCACTTGCTCTAGGTGCCCTGGTGTGCAGCTCACTTCTGTCGCTCTGAGACAGTTTGATTTTTGGTGCCTACCAGGAGGATCTCTACTGACTTGGGCTCACAGGTGCTGGCCACTGGACAAACCAGCAATGGGAAGGGCCACAGAATTATTTTTGAAATGTAGCAGATTGCAGGCAGGTATAGAGGAGGGGAGGTGGCACCCAGCAGAGCTGCGTATGTCTGAGGTGGGGCATCAGGGTTGTTCCTAGGGGAAATTATGTAGTATCCACTCCAACCCCAAGCTCAGAAGCTACCTCTTGCCTAAGAACATTCCTACACCTCTAGCTCCTTAGCTGCAAGAGAAGTTGAGTCTCCAGTTGTGCATTTTGCCTCTGCTTTGCTGTGGAGTCAGGTTTGTTATTAAGATCGAATTGTTTTCCTAAAGCTCTTGATCCTAGCTCTATTACTACCAGTTCTGCAAATGTACTCAGCTCCAGCTTCAGCCATAAACAGAGGCGTGCTGACAACAACGCCCTTTGACTATAGCATGCACTCTCTTTTCCTTCAGATTTCCTCCCTACAAAATGAAGTTAGGTAAATTTAAATTTTAATCAGTTATATCAGTTGTTTTTAATGGGAATTTACATTAAACCAGAGCATCAAGGGCTGGTGAAAGGCTGTGCCTGGACCTCAAGGAGGCATTTCCAATGGCCCAGAGGTGGGGAAGTGGGTGCTATGGGCGATGCTCAGGTCAAGTCCCTGGTGGCTGTGTCTGAGGAAGTCAGTTGGAAATAAGGCTTTGGGAATAATTCTTTCATCTTGACCTCTTATGGCAGAGAAGGGAAGTTTTTTTAGGAAGTGACCTTCACCCAGTTCTTAGGGCCGTGAGACTCCTCGGTCACCTCCTGGGTGATGGTGCCACCTTTTCCCAAACCTGGATAACCAAATTACAAGCAGGGGTGGTGTGCATGTTGGAAGGAGCCTTAACCCACTCTGTGCACCACTCCCTGCTTTGGGCCTTCTCCTGAGTCAGGGAGAGACAGGCAGGGACATCCTTCACTTAGGAAACCTCAGCCCTTTTTCTTTAAACCTATTACATCCCATTGTCTGGTGTACATTGGAAGGAAGGGGATCCTTTGATCATCTTAATGGCAAGAACTAAGCGTTCTTGTGTGGTGACAGGTACTGGCCTAGGGGTCTTGGACAGGCTGAGTTTTATTTATTAATGATTATATCTATTAAGTGTTTATATCTTAATTTTGAAATAGACCAAATATACAAAACATTTTTTAAAAATTAGGACATTGTTTCAGTCCATTTTCTGTTGCTTCAACCAGGTGTCTGAGACTGAATAAGTTTTAAAGAACAGAAGTTTATTTGGTTCACAGTTCTGAAAGCTGAGAAGTCTTGTGGGCACAGTGCCCAGCATCCGCCTGGTGTCTGGCAGGGACCTTCCTACTACCTAGTAACATAGAGAGTATTACGTGGTGAGGCAGTTAAAGTGTGCTGCTTTGGTCTCTCTTCCCCTACTCATAGTATTTCTAATCTGTCATGGGGACCCTGCCCTTATGACATTCAAAGACCCATCTCCATACACCATTAACATATGAATTTGCTACCTATGGACTTTTAGGAGACACTTTCAAATCATAGTAGACCTCTAGATACCATCCAGGTTTACAGATGTTAACATCTTGCAATATTTTTAACATATAAGTGATATATTACAGATAGCACCGAAGCTCTATTTGCCAGACTGTCTCTCCTCTGTAATCAGTATCTGGAAGCTTTTATGACAACCTCATGCATATTTTTGTACTTTAGCTACAAATGTCCACATGTATAAACATCATCCATATGCATAATATTGCTTCACATGCCTAAACAAAATCTGCAAAAGTAGCATCAGGCCATACAGATTCTTTTGTAGTGAGTCCCAACACTGCTGCTCACTTCCAGAAACATGGACAAGTTGTGTCACCTTTTGAGTCACAAGATGTGTAAAGGTACTGATAAGTTTTGACACTGGTGTAAACCGGTTGAGCAAGGATCCAGGACCTGAAGAAGAAGAGGCCAACTTGCTCATGTAGAGATAGCACCAACAGGGCATTGTTACTTATTGGATGCATTTACTTGGGGGTTTGGGAGGTACAGGAAATAGTGTGACTCTCGTCTAGGTTCCTGGTGGGAAGACTGACACCATGGACCGACCGAGTCGGGTATGGTGGTGCCCCCTTGGAAATGGCAGCATTCCAGGAGGAGAGTTGAAGGAGACAGTTTGTCTCATTAAAGAGATCTGAGCTGTAAATGCTCGACCAGGTTCCCTTAGCATCAGGGGTGGGTTTCCTTGGGAGTGTGTAGGGCTCGGCTCGAAAGGTATCAGTCGCACCGTGACCTGGAGTACATAGCATGGTTTGGACTCACCAGATTTCTGCACAAGAGGGCTGAGGTACCTACCTAAATGCCATGTCAACTTCAGAGGTTAGAGTTTTGCTTGAAACACTTTTCCTTCTCATCACCTGCTGGGATTTTCTTATTTGTGAGATTATATAAATCCTCCCTGAAAATAATTTCTGCATTTAGACTTTACCATACGTAAATGTTCATAAACGTGTAAACTTTATTAACTTTTACAGAGACCTCTGCCCAAATTTGACCCCTGATCTTTTCTGGGTTTGATGGCACATGTGTGTCATCCAGTACAATGGTTCCTAATTCTGAGTTTTTCTGCAGTGAGTGCTTGTTTGTAGGATGGGAGGCAGATGAAGCTTTTGGTGTTTTGTCTGTAGATCACCCTAGACCTTAGGGCCCGTGGTCCATCCTCACTACTTAGCAGATGGCTTTTACCAGAAAATGTCTCCTTTTGTATCCAGGAGAGACTCCTATCCTTACCTTAAGTGCCTTCTTCAAGATTAGCAGAGGTCCTGAGAGGCCTCCTTTTGCAATTCACCCAGCTAGCTCAAGTAAAAATGTGACATGGTGTCTGGGAAAAGCTTCGGTAGTTACTCTTGTAGGAGTCCACAAAGACCCAGGGAATTTAGGCTAGAGAACAGCTGCCAGTTGGTGGGCACAAGTGCAGGTATTTCTTTCTCTCTGTTTTCTCTTTTCATCTCCCCTTTGCCTTCTTCTGCCCCCCCCCCCCAGTCTCTCTGTCCCATTATACTCACAGGGATGATGTCTCTGTTGCTGCCAGGTCTAGATGCCTCTCATGGTCACTTGTCTGTCTGCCTTCTCCTATCTTTTCCTTCAGCTCCAGTGTGGTTCTTTTCTTACCCCTGAGTCTGGCAGATGAACCTTGGTACCTGGCCCATAATTACTCAGACTCCAACACCAAATGATTCTTCTGCTCTAATGCCCATAGTCCTTGGCTCTGTGTACAGGATTCTGACTGTTAGGAGGATCTGTCTGGGGCCTCCCTTTGTCTCCCTCAGCCCTCCACACCATTCCCAGGCTGCTGGCAGCCTCGGACTGTATTCTTTCTGGTTAGACCCATTCTGAGCCAGTCAGCAGGGGAGAGGACAGGCTCACAGTCCCTTGCCTGCCTAAGCAGGGACTTGAGAGAGACTGACTTGTGGAAGTTGTCAGGCACCTCTAGCACAAGAACTATATTCTAGAACTTTTTCCAATTAACTTTTTTCTAGTAGGTGTTCCACGTGTGCTCAAGCTTCAAGTAAGAAGTCAGTTTTTAGGAGCTATGTCTCATTATGTTGCTCATTCCAGAATCTGTACCTCAGAAGAATCAAGTTCAGCATCTTGTGGCCACACCAGCTGTGGCCTAGAATTACCCTCGCACTTTCGTCCTATTCACAGATGAGGCTGCAGGGAGGGGTTTCCTTGAGCCAACAAGTTATCCCGATGCATGGAATAGGACAGCTGAGGTTGCTGTTTTTCTGCTCATGAAAACTTCTCAGCAACGATTTGAAAGATTGTCCCCAAAGTTAGAGGTCCTGGGTAACAGTCACCAGGACATTCAGTGGCAGAGGGCAGATCATGACCTTCCTTCCACATTCGGGCCTGCCTTCCCTCCCTCCCTTCTACAATGTGGCCAGCCCACATGTTCCTCGAGTCTTAAGTCACAGAACGAGCTATTACTAGATTTGCCTATTGTTTACAAATTGTATAGAATGGGAAAACCTTGTCCCACTCTGACACGACTGACAAATATTACAGAACTCGATTCTTTAAGATTTGTGGGGGTTGTCCCCACAGTGTACAAAATCCTGTTTGTACAACTTAGTCATAGTCGCACAGAAACATGAAGAGGAAGGGAAAGTGAACTTGCTTCCCCTTCAGGTGGTTTTCATTTAGAAAATGGGAAATTCAGCCCTACTAACCCAGCAAAGGTGTTTGGTTTTGTTTCTAATAAAAGGTAAAACTACTCTTGAATGTTTCAAAGCTCATCAAACTTGCCATTTGCCTGTCTGAGTACTCTCATCTCTCCAGCTGCTGAGTCGATTGTAATCAAATTGCCAGACTCCTGCCATCTCCATATTAAGAATTCCTGTCTCCATGGCCTCTAGCATAAGAGATTCTGTCTAATGAGATGGTTCATTATGTGAATGAAAAACAATTTTTTTATTTGTGCCCCTCTTTAGAATAAGAAGACCTACCTGGATATCATTCACACTTACATGGAAGTGCACGCAACTGTTTATGGTTCCAGCACAAAGAACATCCCTAGTTATGTGGAAAACCATGGTATCCTCAGTGGACGCGAGCTGCAGTTTCTTTTGAGAGAAACCAAGGTAAGTTTTAGTTGAAGCAGAGGCAGGAGGATTGCTGTGAGTTCAGGGCCCACCTGGGCTACATAGTGAGCTCAGGGCTAGCGTGAACTACAAAGTAAGGCCCTGTCTCAAAAAAAATTAAAAAAAAAAAAAAGAATATAGTAACTCTTTAGGTCATGATGGGCAGTGACTTGCTCAACCAGCTAAAGCTGATAAGTCAGTGAATTGTGGAAAGAGTTTGCTATAGGTTTATTTATTAGTAAAAAGAAAAAGAAAGTGTTCAATTAAAAGATTTTAAGAACTATCTGAGGAAGGACCTTTTCTATACTGAGCAGCAAGTCAGGGGCTGGTAATAAGAGAAGGGTAAGGCCCCTGCCTGGAGGTAGACTTTCTATAACACCTTTCATAATATGCTGCATATACGCAACACTATAGTTCAGTGAGGGAAAGTCTCCCCATCAGCTCAAAGGGCAGGAACTGCATCTTGAAAGAGATGGCATCATGTAAGAAATGGCTGAGGTGTGTCTGTTCCTGGTCCTTGGGCCAGAATCAGGCAACAAGCTGATGACATTCAGGGAAGAACTAGAAACCAGCCCACCTGTCTGAGTGCTGGAAAATAGTGAAGATAAAATCTGAAGAGGACAAGAATCTGACTGTCATAGGCAGGGCAGTCCAGGTTCTGAGGTGTAGGTATCTAGAGGAGCCACTGAAGAATGTTTTGCTGGGCACAGTGACATGGTGCTTTGACACTGTGGGGCGGTCCATACAACAGGATGTGTCATTTCTTATAACCCCACCGTGAAAGTACTGGATGGACTGAAGTGCCTTGTGACTAAGTCAGTGTTCGGCCTCAAAGGGTCAGCTGGCATAGGAGTGTATTAGGTAAACTCTCTCCTGTTTATTAATAAGGTATTATTTATGAATTTACCAGTTATTAAGTTAGATGCTTTGGGTCAGGCACTGTACGTGAGATACATGACAGCAAAGCACATAGATCCCTCCCCTAATAAAACAAAGTTTCTTATCAACAGTGGGCTTCTAAGCTATTCATGGGGACATACGCGTGTAATTCCAGCATACAAGAGGCTAAGTCAGTAAGTCCAAGGCCAGCCCGAACTATATGGTGAGACCTTTCTCTCAAAGGAAGCAGAAAAGTGAATTTCTCAGTCTGGTCTCTGCTTTGGCTTTCTCTGCTTTTATATTCATGACAGAGGAGAGAAGTTCAGTGGATGATTCTACAGTATAAGCAATATTAGGTTTTTATTTTTATTCCTTCATGTATTTTATTTTATACCTGGGATCAAAATACAGTTTTTTAGGTGGTACATTCGTGTGCTTTCACAGCAGCCTTAAGAGGTAGACACAGCAAGTATTGTTATCTCTAGTGTTGTTGGGCTTTGCCTCAGTAAACTTAGGTCAAATCAGGAAGATGGTTCCAATTCTGGCTTTTTAAATTGCAAATGAAAGTAGTTGTGGGCCTTGTCATACCTTCCTCCTCAACACCCAAGTTTAAGAACACTTCATGCGCTCCCAACCAACCAAAAGAATACAGATCTCCTTTTGGCCTCAGTTTCTCCATCTCCAAGTCATTTGTGTGGTGCTGTGATGAAATAGTTTGAGAAATTCTTTAACACTTGGGACAGGAACCTGCTTTGTTTTCATTAAGCTTTTACTTCCTTCAAGGTCACAGTAGCCTTCCAGGAATGACATCTGTCTGTCTCAGTTTCACTGTTTTATTTCCCACCACCTTTTGTCTCAGGGTGACGTTTTAGAATCGTCAGTGTGTCTGGGCCCTTTGACAGCAATGCTATTTTTTGCCATTTTCCCCATTTTACTTTTCTCCACACAAGGGTGAGGAAAAAGTTCAAGATCCTTTAAAATAACATTTGGCAGAGCTAGTTTTCAGCAGCGTGTCATTACTGTCTCGCACTCTTCTATTAAGCCAGCCTCCTGGATGTCTTGCACAGACTTGCAAATTTTAAAAAAAACCTTTCCTTACCTTCCTTCCATTTACCCTGTCAGAGAATGGGAAATAGTCCTTAGCTGATGTCCCTGATGTCTGGCGAAGCCAAAAGAGAGATCCGTTTAGGCCTCAGCCCACAAAGCCAGAGCCAAACCAAGGAGTTCAACTGGAACTCCGAGCACGAAGGGCATGTGTTCACCTTTAAAACTAGGTACCCTTCTGCAAATGTCACCGATTCCATTACCTGGTGCCTCCTTATCTGACAAGCATATATTAAAGTACTCTGAGAGGAATTATGGTTCTCACATTTGGCAAATATGATGGGGTGGAGGCAGTGTATCACTGAGGCTGCCTTTACCCAGAACAAGCCAGCAGGCAGTGAAATGAATGAATCTTGGGATTTGGAATAACAACATGAAAGACCAGTCAAGCTTTGCATTTATAGCCGTTTGTGCTTCTTACTCCTCCTTTTGTGTCTCCTAGCAATTTCAAACCGATTCATTGCAATCCACACCGGAAACAGGTTGGGGGCCCTGCCCAGGAGCAGGTGTCTGTGGAATGAATGAGATTCACAGGCTCATTGGACTCATTACTGGAGAGAGAAGCAAGTGGGTCTCCTCAAGAGCTTTTGAGACATACATGATAGATATTTAATCAGCTTCCAGCTCATTATTATTATTATTATTTTTTATGGGCCATCTTTGAATCTCTACACCAAGCTCAGGAAACCCTCTGCTCAGCAGAGTTTTGTCCTAGCCTGTTATTAGGGGTCCAGATGTCTTTAACAGGCTTGGTTCAGGAAGCCTGCAAGGCCAGAGCTTTACACTGCAGTCATGACTTGACCTGGGAAGCTGTTAGACTCTAGAAGACCTTTGCAAAAGTGACATAAATCTGGATGGATGAATTTATTGTAGGAGCACAGATGAGTCTCTGAAACCAGCAAATCTAGCCTGTCACAATTGGCTGTGATCAACCAGAGGAAGCCACTTCTATTGCTCATGCTGCTGCTGGACCCTTCTCTATCCAACCCTCTCACCATTCTCTCTTGCAGGACTTTGGTGGGCCTTGATGATCATGGCTCCGTGCCATGTCAGCTCATTGGGAGGCCTGAACTGAACAGGCTTAGCAAATGTGCAGGATATGCAGCCTGTTACATCCTCTCCTTGCCTGCTCCACCCCTATTCCCACCTCAGACACACCCAAGGAACAGTCAACTAGTGTTTCCCACTGCTCTCTGATAGGTTTTGAAACCTCAGAACTACAGCTTTGAAGTTCCACCATCTGTGGAATCAGACTCCACACTATTGGAGGCATTTAGAGGATGTTGTTTTTCTGTTCACAGGTGTTTTACCAGTGCCTGGGAAAATGCCTGGCTTGTACAATACATTTGGGCATCACTAATCTAAAAATCAGAAAGCCAAAATGGTCCCAGTTCCAAAACTTTTTGAGTGCTGGCACAACATTATAAGTTACAAACTCCACAGCTAACCTTACATTTCGAGTCACAGTCAAAACATAAGCATGCTAAAAACATTGCACAAAACTACTTTAGTGTGTTTATAAGGTATATATAAAACATAAATTAATTTCACTTTTAGATATGGATCTCATCCCTAAGATGCTTCAAGTGTACATAGATACTAAGAAAATCTGAACCACTTCTGGGATTTCAGATGAGGGATTCCAATCTATAATTATATAAAGAATAAAGTTAAGGTGAAGCCCTTTGGCGTCTGGGATCTTAGGCCTGTCCACCTACTAGTGCTCTCTTACTGTTCTCATGAGTTACATATTTAGATGGTTTAGATCTGCCAAGCAAGAGATGCTATTCTCTAGGTACCTTATGTCTGCTTATCCTTGATGGTGCTCACGTCTCTGGGCCCTGTGAGTGAGAGCTGAAGTTCAGAGTGAAAGCACATCCCCACACACTGCTACACACAAGCATAATTACCCACTCTAGAGCACAGAGACGTTTGATTGTTAGATCTAATTTCTTCAGATTTATGACTTTTGCTCATCCAGCAAACATGTATTAAGTACTAAGCATATTCCAGGCTTTATTTTAGCCTTTGAGAATACAGAGAAGACTCAGGTAGCTTTGCCTGCAGGGAGCATACAGAAGTGTTGGAGGTGGTAAACTTGTAAAGTTAAGGATGTTAACTTACACAGAAAGAACTAGAAATGATACAAAACAATGATCCCAACCTAAAACCTCACCTTGGTGCTCTAAGTGAGGCCAGAGATCCAACTGTTCTGTGATGAGGAAGTCAGCAAAGTGGCTGGAGCGAACCTCTGTGGAGGACAGGGCCAACTCTCAGTCATGGTTTTTAACACATCCGCATTACCATGATTCATGTGACTGTGGAGTTTACTGTAATAACAGCCATTTTTTGGGCCTCGGGTCCCTCATAAGGCTTTTAATAAATTCTCTCTTATCAGAAAAGTCCTATGATATGGATACTGTGATAACTCCCATTTTCCTGAATCCAAGACTGAGGCTTCAGTTTCAGATACGTCTGTCTGTGTTGCCTCTGTTGGGAGCTGAGAGATCTTCCTGGTGCGCACTGGAGTGAAAGGGAATAGTTAAGGGATCCTCTGAACGGGAGATGTGGGAACTGACTTAAATGGTGAATGTCCAGGCCACCCAGGGTGAAGGTCTTTGACACCTTCAATTTTAAATTTCTCCAACTATTCTCTTGCTCCCCCACTTCGAAGTTAATAAATTGTAATCAACTTGATTTGCTTCTGCAGTTTTCATATGATGAAAATGAAAAACTCGATCTTGATGGCATGGGTGGTGTTTGGTTTGGTTTGGCGTGTTTCCGGCAGGGCACTGGGTAAGTGGCATGAGTAGTCACAAGTCTACCCAGGGACCTGGTCTCCAGGAAGCACTTTAGCAGCGCACGTTGACCAACTCTCAGCCCTTAAGCGCACTTAGTAAGTTTTGTCACTACTGCCTCCTTGGTCCTCCTGGTTCTACTCTAGTCACCCTTGGGCACTGCCAACCTGAATGAGAGAGAAAAATCATCGCATTGGTCACCTTCAGGTGTCTGAGCAGAGACAGACTGTCAGGCAGGGATCCTTCAGGTTACTCAGAAGCATCACTTCTGAGGAAGTTAACTGTTTCCAGCCATTGTATGGGTTCTTTTTAAAGATGGTAATAATTACCTGTTGCCAGAAGTAGAGAAGAATGAACTAGTGAGAATTAGCAGTAATATGTGGTTCACCGAAATGCTTGTGTCTCTCCTGATAAATGCCCCCTCCCCTTTTTTAGTCCAGGTACTTCATTAGGCTATAAAATTTTATAAATATACATGCAGGGGTTAGCACCTTATAAAAGGTACAAATGCAAGCCCCACATACCAATTTAGGAATGTACCTGCTAAATGGCCTATCATATGTGTGGAGCTGCACTTGGATTTAAACTTGAGCAACTGTTCAGCTAATATGTAAGGGCCAAGCCTGGAATATTGGGTATTTCTCATTTAGTCCTACAGCAACACTATGAAATAAAACATTATTGTTTTCCCTATTTTACAAAGAGACTGAAATTTAGAGAACTTGTATTATCCTGATTGGGTTTCATCACTACAGAAACTGTAAATAAGCCTCAGAGGACACAAACAGTCAATTTGCCATAGTTACTGAAATGCTGGCGTCAAGACTTGAACCCTGCACCTTTCCACTACTATTACTATCTTGTCCTGATCACCTTGTGCCAGTAATCAGTTTCTTGGTTAGCTAAATTCTTCTTTTGCTCAAACTTTCTTCTGAGCCACGCACAACTAATGATCACAAATGTGTATTTTAAATTTGGACGTGTCCTGCTTTGGATTATTCTTTTTTTTAATTTAATTCTTTGTTGGTACATTTTATATACAGCTCACAATCACATTCAACATAGGGGGAATTTGTAACATTATATGACATGAGTTAATTCTCATTTTTACCCATATTCCTACCCACCCCACAATTCCCTACCCCCTACATACGTGTGCTTTCTTTTTCTTTTCAAATCATATTTATTCTTTCCTCTCATTACTTTCCCCTACCACATTCCTTTTGAGTATTTCCTATTTCACAAAATCTATCATACATTCTAGAACTCAACTTTGGATTGTTCTTGATGCTCCCCATCCAGAGTGACTAAGCTGGTCTAGGAGTGCATGCCTAGGATGCATGAAGCCCCAGGTTCAGTCCCCACCACTGTAAACAAAACTAAAAAGTGTTGAAAACTCATCAAACCCATCCAGAATCCGTAAAAGAACTACTTTGTCCATATTTCAAAGAACTTTTGTTAATTGCTTCATTTAGGAATTAGAAGAATTCTGTTTCTTCTTTTACATAGAGAACAAAATCTGTATATTACTGGTCTCTTTGTCTATGTGTCAGGATGTCCCAGTACTGTGCCATGAATAAAACATACAGTGCTTCATCTGTTCTCTCCTGCTCAGCATTAGTTGAAATTTCACTTTTAGAACATGTAATCCTTTGTGGAGAAATTCTCGTTGCTGAAGCCCAAATCGCAGCCATGGAGATGTTCCCTCACTTGAATGTTAGATTTTGGGCTTCTGAGGATCAGGCAGAGGACAAATGAAGTCAATAAAACTATGGCTGCTTTTCTCCTGAGGAGCTAAGCTTTGGGTCTTGAATGCACTGTTGTCGAATTGTCATGTAAATCTGTGTTAGGGATATCTGTAAGTAGGCAGAAAGACAGGACAAGGGAATTTGGAGATGTGACTGTCAGGGAAAAGCACTTGGGTGTGGTTAAGGTTCCAGTGTGTGGCAAGGCTGTCCCTTGTGGAAATTTACAGCTGAGGTAGTGAACTTGCCCTCCCTCTCCTGTTGTCATTTAACCCTCAGCTGAGTTATTTGACCTTAATACATCTGTTCCGTTTTAAGTCACAGGTAATGAGTATACAGGAAGCAAAGAAAAATTGCTTATTGACAAAAGTGACAGAAAACTGTTATTTTGGTGTTTCCAAGTCGGGCATTTCCTGCAGTCCTAATTAGTGTGACAAGAGAACTCATTGCCAAGAAATTGTGTGGTATTTGCTTAAGCATTCTTAAAAACTGTGAGGCTTGGGAGAGTTAGCACAAAG
The DNA here is from genome assembly GCA_004025085.1 of Thryonomys swinderianus. NCBI lineage: Eukaryota > Metazoa > Chordata > Mammalia > Rodentia > Thryonomyidae > Thryonomys > Thryonomys swinderianus. Next base: position 54,244 of record PVIC010000319.1, on the reverse strand, counting down.
TGTTTATGTACTGAGAATTCTGGTGGCAGCAGGGCAGAGGAGTTGGTGCGCACAGTTACCCAGATGTAATTAAACCTAGGTCACATTCAAGTTCATCAAGCAGCAGCCTCAAATATTTTTAATTAATGGGTTCAGACTGGTTGGACTTGAAGGAGCCAATTAAATTTTTCCCCAAGATTTTCAGTTGAAATAGACAAACATTCTTCCATTTCTTCCAAAATTTGCTTGACAGTTTAGAGTTGATGAAGTTATTGCCTTTTTGTGGCAGGCCTTTGTCTCCAGAGTCAGGAAACTCTGTAGGAAGTGGTACCGTGCCTACCTTGGAAGCACAAATTCAATCCCCAGTACCACCAAAAAAATAAAAACAAAAAGAAGGGAAGGAAGGAAGGAAGGAAGGAAGGAAGGAGAGAAGGGAGGGAGAAAGAGAGCGAGAACACGCACGAGCAGGTCTTCCTCAAAGCATGACAGGGACTGTATATCACAGAAATCACAAGTCCTGGTGGTAACCCTGCACTCTTCATTCTGAGTAAAGCTGAAATGTCTTGGGGAAAGTGTTGTAGATATACATGGTAAATGTTTAAATTGTTTTAATTTATTACAATAAATGACACTGACATTAATTCCCCTTAAAATACCACTACCACCACCTGCAGAATTTGAACTCACTTCAGACTCACTTGGTGTATCATTTTGTAACTTTCTGAAGAACTCTGGAAGTTTTCTTCAGTGTCCTTGCAAAGAGTCTGCTGCAGAGTATCATCCAGTGGAAAGGCAGGCTCATGAAAACATGATGGTATCTTCACCTGCCTCATTGAGCAGATCTGGCACCCTGTGGTTCAGGGTCTTCCCTTAGGTCAAAATAACCATTAAAGCTGGGCGTGGTGGCTCACGCCTGTAATCCCAGCACTCTGGAGGCAGAGGCAGGAGGATTCCTGAGTTCCAGGCTTGCCTGGGCTACGTAGCGAGCTCAGAGCCAGCCTGAACTACAAAGCGAGACCCTGTCTCAAAACAAACAAACAAACAAAAAAAACCACACACATTAAAGGTCCATACTTCAAATCAGTTCTGGGATTATGGAGGCTACCATAACAGTGATGCAGGAGAGCAAGGCCTCGCTCCCCACCTGAATTGTGAGTTGGGTTCTCTAAAAATTGAAGAATGAATTTTAGGAACGACAGAGGTTTGAGCAGGAAAATTTTATTGAGAGAAAGCTTCTCCCTAAGAGAGGCAGAGAGGGAACCTGGAAAGGTGGGTAACCCACGTACCCCACTTTTCAGAGGGCTTTCATGGAGCAAAGCTGTGAGGTGAGAGGGGTCTGAAGTGGGACAAAATTACAGTCAACCAGTAACATTGAAAATACAGTAGCTTCGGTAACACTGGTACATGAGAAACCATACAAAATAGACAAAAACTTGATCGACCAATAAGATTACAACAAGTATAGGTAACATTGATTAAATGGGGATCCAATGAGAGCTCAAGTCAGTAACAATCGAACAGGAATTTTTTGACTCAGACTCTTTTCCAGGGAGGTGGGTTAAGGTCTCAGCCCTACACCCCAGGAGGTTGGCACCCTCTTTAGAGTGTCTGGGGATGCCCACTTGGAATATCAGTCACAGCTATTTATCCTACATGGTTGAGATAGCTTTTTTTTTCCCCGCCAATGCTAACCTCCACAGTGGCTGTTTCCCAGGCCAGTTGTATCTGTCTTTCTACCACATGTCTAGCTAGCTTTTCTACCTGTAATAACAGCACAAAAGAAGACATGCATAAACAAGAACTTCCAGAACTGCTTCAGAAAGAGGCAAGAACAGTGATGTAAGTGTGTTCAGGGTAAGGTGAAATATTTTGAGGGGGATTAATGGCAATATGTTTTTGCTATAATAAATCTAAGCATTGATCATGTTATTCAAAAACACCATGTATATCCCACTTTTTCCTTGCCTTTTTTTGTGCTACTACATGGCCTGGCCTGCCCCTGAGCCACACCAGTTCCCTCGGATGATCTCACTTCTCTGTGTAAGTGAATGAGATCCACAGAAGCCTCCAAGTGGCAGAGAGATTTTCCTCTATCCTTAAGAGCTCCTATTACCAGGTTCCCTGCAGCCCCTCGCACAGGAGCTCTGTAGGACTCCCCCAGCTATGCTTCTTTCCAGCTCCCTCCCCTGTGGATGCAGGTGTGGGTGACTTCAGGGTTTACAGGATTTGAGTGGTTGAGGGTTGCACTATTCTGTACAAAGCAAGAGTTAGTGGACCAGGAAGGTGCCCAGAACCCCTGATACTTTGTTTTTTGTCACAGAGTTCCATGGGGGCGGTCATCCTCAAGTGTGTTAAATGGGCACTGTGCGGTGCTGCCATGGTATTGAGCATCCAGCGTGTGTGACCTGCCTCTCCCAGTGTTGCCCAGGGAACCCAGTACTCTCCTACTTCCTCAATAATCATTAACTTAAAGCAGCTGCAAAGCCAAGAAAGCTTGGAGGGGCTGGGAAAGCACAACCACATCCTGCCCACAGCGTCCTTCGCCCTGTGGATGTGTGTGCCCCTCAGCATGAAGGCAGAAGGAAATGCTGTTTGGGAACCAGTTGGCTTTTGTCTGTTGATGTGCCTCTGCACACCTAAAGGATTTTAGAACTGGTCCCTTGATGCAGATGGGGGTACACAGGCTCCCCAGCCCTGGCCTGGACCTCCAGGTCTCCAGCAGTGCATGGTATTTCCGCACTGAGGGTGGCCACAAGGTGCTTCTGAGCGCATTGTTTTCATTTGGGAGCCCAAGAATCAGTACTGCTGATGGCAGGGCTGTTTCCCCTTTGTCACACCGGCTCCCTACTGTGTGGTCGGCCCTAGGACTGAGTGAGCAAGCTTCTGCTGCCATCTGTTGTCTGCCTTGGGGGATTGCGTGCTTTGCTTCCTGGAGAGGAAAGCTTGAGCAGCTCAGCACCTCCCTCAAACCCAGGGGGAAATAAAAATGGAAAAGTTACTGTCCCCAGTGAAAACCCATTTGGAAAACCGTCCTTTTAAACCAGCTCCATTTGAACTGTAAGCAAACCACCCAGTGACCTTTCTGCCTCTCCAACCAGTGTCCTTGAAAGGGTCTGTTGTTCCTCTGCTTCAGTGAAGAAACCTTCTGTTTAGTTTAGCAAGTGTTTTTCCAGTCATATCTCCTGGTGAGTCACAGAAAGATGATTGTTGGGCCTTGGTTTTTGTTGTTGTTTAATACCCAACTTCCCTACCCCCTCACCACCTCCAGTATTTACCACTTCAGTGAGCCAAGCTGTTTCATAAGGGCTTTAACAGATCCCGGTGATGTGTTCATCTTGGTAGAGCACCTTCTCTTCACCCTACCCTATCCCTGGGGCCTGGACCTTTCCATAATGTCTGAGGTATCCGTGGGAATGGACCACAGAACAGCTTTGTGAGTGGGAAGGGCCAGTCCTGACAGATGTGTTGATGCAATGTATGTTTTTCTCTCTTACAGTTGTTTGTTGGCCTTGGGTTTCCTTATGAGGGCCCAGCTCCCTTGGAGGCTATTGCAAATGGATGTGCTTTTCTGAATCCCAAGTTCAACCCACCCAAAAGCAGCAAAAACACGGACTTTTTCATTGGCAAGCCAACATTAAGAGAGGTAAGTATCTATCAAAATCACTCTACTTGCAATAAGAAGAGTAAAAGGGGTGAGAGTAGTTCCGTGCTAGTTGTAGACCTGCATGCACAAGACCCAGGCTAGGTTCCATCCCCAACCTTCCCACCCCCATGCACATGTACAGAAAGGATAATAGCAATTTGTGGAGTCTTAATGTAGATGTAGACATCTGCTCTTGTCTGTTGGGGATTGGTAGATAAAGTCATCTGCCAGTATCCACCAGGGATTGGTTTCAGGATCCCCACCAGTCCCACAATCTGTGGATGCTCAAGGCCCTTATATAAAATGGCATATTATTTGCATACATCATACACATTTTCCCCACATACTTTAAATCATTGTTGGTTTCTCATACCTAGTACATTGTAAATGCTCTATAATTAGCAGCTGGATTGTTTAAGGGTTAATGACAAGGGCGAAAAGCCTATATATGCTTGAGATAGATGTATTTCCTCAAATATTTTAATATTTCCAAATGGGTGGATGGGGAACCTGTGGCCACTGAAAGCTTCATTCAACATGGTTGAATAGGAAGGGAGGTTTTAGAAGAGAGATGAATTATTTGATCATATCACCTCGTTAAAGGCAGGGCCAACATTTGAGTCTCCATCTCCATCTCCATCTGTAAAAGTAAAGGTCATTTTTACTTCACCTGCTAGTCTTTTACTGTGAACAGACATTGTTCACAGCTTCCGGGTACAACCATATTCTGAGTTGATGGAATGAGAAAATCAGCTGGGGATTCTCCATCATGGGCTGTGGAGAATAAGAAGTAGGCTATGGATGTAGAACATGAGCCTCAGGAGACAAGACCTACCATGGGTGACTAAAGTGATGTGCCTGATGTTTTAGCCCACTGTCAGCAGGCACCATCCTGCGAACTCCTTCTGCCATTGCTAAAACCATTTGCCTTGTTTGAATTGCCTTCCAAGATCCTCTTGAAAGCCCACAGTGGATGATGAATCATCACTCAGGATAGTTGGATTTGATTTGGGGCAATAAACCAAAGTCATTCACAGCTAAGCACGAGTGATAAAGCTGGATGCTTCTGTATGTGGTCAAGAACGAGTATGCGCAAGAAACCATAAGCTGATTTTCTTATCATTTCAGTGTGTTAGTAAGTGTCTCCATAGGCTGCTCACAAACAGGGATGTCAAAGCACCATCGTGGTCACCCAGGGCCCTCTGCTGGCAGTTACACTGACGGGCAACCATCCTATGACAAGGCATTTACTAAGCTACTTTTAAAGAACTCAGTTGTGCTGCTTATACTGGGTTTTGCCATTTTTCTAGATGGGGTGTCCAAGTAATATGTAAAATGTGTTTTTAATGACTGCTCTTCATTGATGAATCAGAAATCTTGGTCAGTCCACAGAGATGATTGTTTTGAGAGTTCTCTTCTCTCATCCCTGTTGTCATTGGTGCAGTAGTCAAAGAAGATGGAGAAAAGTCTGCAAGATCCACCAGTTATCTCACAAAGGTTAACTGTGGCCCAGATATCTGTTGACAGGAGTTAAACTGTATGTTTGCTGGCCTGCTTGTTCCTTCTGCTAGTGTAGTGACCTAAACTGTTCATTTCAGGGAATGGTTTCTTTTTAAGAGGTCAGTTCCTTCTTTAATTATTCAACAGTATTTAATGCCCATCTGTGTACTAGGTGCTGTGAGAGGTGCTAGGGCACAGAGATGAAGAGCACAACTCTGCATTGATGAGCTGGTTCTTGGACATGATTTAAAAGGTGCTTCCTGGGCCAGGGATTTAGCTCAGTGGTTCCAGCATCTGCCTGGCAAGCGCAAAGTCCCAAATTCGATCCCTGTTATCACATACCACAATACCAGGCATGGTAGCTCATGCCATAATCCCACCACTCAGTGGGAAGAGGTAGAGTTGTGAGTTTGAGGCTAGCGTGGGCTACATAGTGAGTGCAGGACCAGCCTGAACTACACGGTGAGACCCTATCTCAAAAAACTAAAACGAATGAGTGAATCAGTGAATGAATAAAAGGTGCTTCCTAGCAGGGAAAATGTTTCAACTTACATGAATCTTTGCTTTAACATATAACTTGACTGCTTTGAAACTTAGGAGTTTTGGATAGAAAGTAGACTTCAATCATCACTGGATTTATTTTGATTGTTGTTTCCTTGTTTTACACAATGTAAACTATATTTAAGATGAACAACTTGATATTTGATCTAAAAAACACAAGATCTACCCTCTTGGCAAATTACACATGTACAATACAACATTGTTAGATGCAGTCACCATGTAAACAATAGATTTCTAGAGATTACTCGTCTTGCATAACTGAAACCCTGTACTTCTTGATCAACATACCCTTATTCACGACGTGTCCAACCTTTGACAATCCTTGTTGTTCTCTGCTTAGAGGAGTTCAACTGTTTTAGATTCCACATATAAATGAGGTCATGCAATATTCATCTTTCTGTGTCTGACATTGTGCATCCAGCAGAATGTCCTCCAGGTTCATCTATGTTGTTGAAAATGGCAAAATTTCATCCTTTTCTCAGGCTAAACCACACTCCATTTGGCACATATAAACACACTATTTTTTCCTTCATCTGTTGAGAGAGGCTCTTGGGTTGGTTCTACCATCTTGGCTATTGTGAATGACACTGCAGCAAACATGAGAGTACAGCTACTTCTCCAATATACTGCTTCTGTCTTTACAGTGTAAAGTTTGATATAATCCCATTTGCCCATTGTTGCATCTATTAACTGTACTTTCAGGATCATTTCCAGACACTAGTGTCCACACCAGTGTCAACAAGCTCTTTGCAGTTTTTTTCTAGTAGTTGTACTGTGTCAGGTCTTGTGTTTCAGTCTAATACATTTTGAGTTGATTTTTGTGTGTGGTATGAAATAATTTCACTCTTCTGCATGTGTATAGCCAATTTTCTGAGCACTCTTTATTGATGAGACTAACATTCTCCATTGCGTGTTCTTAGCAGCATTTGGAAGATCAGATAATCATAAATACATAGATTTATTCCTAGACTTTCTCTTCTGTTTCATTGGTCCGATATGTCTGTTATATTCCAGTATTACCCATAGGTTTTAATTTTTAGTACAGGAAAGCTCTGAAGTTCTATTTGTGCCCAAAATGTATATATTTATAATTGTCCACTTCTTGAAACATTATCATTTTAACCCTTCTTAAATGTATAGTTCTCTGGCATTAAGTAATGCTATCCAAGCACCACTGTTTGCCATCTCCAGAACTTATTCAACTTAATCAGAAAATCTAGGCCTACTAAGTAACTCCCCATTCTTCTACCAGGCCCTGGTAACTTCTGTTCAGCTTTCTATTTGTGTGAATTGCTCATTTTAGGTGCTTCATCTAGGTGAAATTATCCAGAATTTGTTCTTTTGTATATTGCTTATTACATGTTGTTTTTAAGTTGTATCCCTGTGTCAGCATGCAACAGAATCTGTCTCTTTTTTTTTTTTAATTGAATTCTTTACTGGTACATTTTAAAGCTAATGCTATTGTCTGAATACATCACACTGGGGCTTCCTTTCCTTTGATGAACATTTGAGCATTTGTGGATACCTTTTGCCCATTATGAATAATGCTACTGTGAATGTTTAAATGACAGTATATGCTTCCAGTTCTTTGGGGCGTATACATACCTACAGGTGGAATTGTTAGATTTTACTTTTAGTTTATTTTTAAATACTTTTAGTCATTTGAAAAAGTAAAAATCTGATAAACTTTGATCTCCCTTACCTTGGTGGTAACTTTTTACAGAACCCCACTGCAGTTAGCAAACCAAGAAATTCACACTGGCACCCTTGTATTCTCTAACCTACAGGCTTCATTTGCACTTCTTGCCAATAAAATTATTTTTTCTGTTCCCAGATCCACATTGTACCTAATTGTCATGTTTCTTTTGGTCTTCCCCAGCACTTAATGAGAAAAAATTAGCCTTTCATTATCACTCCTGAACCATAATGCTTTTAAAGACTGCAGGTTAGATTTTCTGTACACTTACCATTTCCTGGAAAACATTGAGGATCTTTTTAAACACCATCTAGCCCTTTCCCTGCGAATGATGTAATGTTACCTAGCTCAGATCAGGAAAGTATGTATGTTTCATCATTTTTTTTTGTCAGTAATTTGCTTTTTGCTGAGGTCGTGGAGGGTTTTTATTCTCCATAGCATGAAGAGAGAAGAGACATTGGGGCTGCTGAGCAGGATAATTCCACCAGCGCTTAAATGAGACCCCAGTAGAAAGACAGTGTGGAATCCTTTCAGCAGTCGCTCAGCCAATGACCTCACAGAGATAACTCCATCAGTCCTGGGCTCCCACAGGAAGGCGGAGAAGCAGAAGGGCAATTGACAGATGTTTAATGTGTCTCCACAGGGCCCGTGGCATTAGCTGTTGCATTGGGAACATTGAGCAGAGCACATTTCCTGTTTTCCGGGAGCTCCAAGCCTGACACGGAAGGATGATAAGACAGCCCCACATCAGTGGGAATCCAGAAAGAGATAGCTGAGGGCAGGCGGGAGGGGAGTTAACTTGGAATTGTGCCAGGTGGAGGGGCAGTGTGCAGAATTAACTGAAGAGGACAAGGGATTTCAAACCTCTTTCAAGGCATGAGTGTCAGTGAATTGAAGAGACCCCAGTTAGTATGTATGTATTCAGGCTCACGCAGGACGGAGGTTTGTCCATGCCCAGCTCCCTTCATCTCATGACCAGGTGGGCCACAGGCCCCACCGTACTACCTTACTCAGGCCTCCAAATCCCCCAGACAAAGATTCTCTGAATTGGGAAAAAGCTGTAAATACATGGACAGATTTCTAAGGATCAGTAAGCCTTAGAAATTACCTGTTTTTCCTTAGCAAATGGAAAACTATTTTAAAAACTGCACATAAGTACAAAGCTGCCTCTTTATGCCCTCGCAAATGTTTTGGATGAAGCACCAACCCCTGTACATAAATTGATCCATATTAATTGCCTGTATGTTTGGTTTTGCCTTTGCTTAAACAGAAGTCTAAATTTCTAAATAAGAGATTAGCTTTCTTTTTATGTTTGGATTGACCCAATTTTTAAAACCACAGTGTCTACTCAGAGAGAAAGTTCCATAATGCCTTGAGTAATGTGAGTGGTTAGAGATAGACTTTAATATAAATTGGATTTTTATCTTGATACCAGGAAGCATATTAGCAAGTTTCTGATCATTCTTTTGCCATTTTGGTAAACCATTAAGAATTCTCTGGCTTCAGGGGGTTTTGTCCATGAAGAAAACTAGTGTTCTCCTTGGAGATTTAATAGCCACTCTGAAATAATGTCTCATATTTAATAAGATTTTCATTACTTTTACAAACTCTACTGCACTACATTTCCTGATTGATATACAACTATGTAGTGGAGATCAGATGGTCCTCAATAAATTAACAAGGAGGAACATAATGTTCATAGTGGACTAATGAATCACAATATGCCTCACTCATAAAATTAAGCAACCTTCAATAAATGTAAATGAATAAATGATAATGGCTCAGCATTTTGTATTTTCTAAGTGCTTCGAGCAACCTTGTAAATAAGCAGGAACTTTAAAAGTGGAGAGCGGAGAAAAACTAGTGCTAATATATAAATTACTAAGTAGTGACATTGATGGCAACTTTAATTTACTCTGATTCCAAGGGAAGGAGTAATTAGTTTGTTCTCCCGGCCACAAAATGAAAATGATGTGACATTTTGCTCATCCTCAGAAAAGGTCTAACCCAGGCACTAATTCCATCCTGCCATGTTTTACGTTGGCCAGCTTTAAGGAAGTAGTTGAAAACCTTACATTTATTTTTCTCATTGTCATCCTCTAAAGTATCATCTTCCTTTTTTGTCCAAAACTGACCTTATCAGATGAGCTGGATTTGAACTTGACTCAGCTACTTTCTGTCTGTGTAGCCTTGGAGAAGTATAAACCCCTCTGAACCCTTGCATATCTTTGTAGATATGTGGAAACATGGATGAATAATGTATGTGCAGGTGATTAGCACAACCCTTGGCCCGCCCAGGACTTCATTAATATGTATTGAGTTAAACTCAAACACACAGAGAGGGAAAAAAAGGAACAGCTTTCCCCAGCACTATGGGCCTTGTGTTGTCTGTGGCCTCTTGCTGTCCACAGAGCCAGGCAGAAGGGGGCATGTGTCAGGGTGAGGACTGAAGAGGCAGTGAGGGGCATGATGGGGCAGAGGAAGTGGGGGCGGATCCTGCAGGCATCACAGCCTTGCAGTGTGCACGTTCTTACTTGAGCCTGTGTGATGGACAGCCCAGTGCCCTGCAGAGTGGGTGAAGCCACGCAGACAGGGGGTGCCAGGAGCGAAGGGTAAAAGCAGAACAGGTCATACAGTCCTCTGATGCTGTCTGGATCCGTGTGAGTCTGAAGGAGCTAGGGCAGGAGAGCCAGTGGGGCTGTGCAGCAACCAGAAGCAGCAGCTCCTTTTATAGACTATGATACAATGTGAGCCATCGGGTTTACTCTCCTGAAATGAAACATGAGAATACAAACTGCCTGCATAGCTAATTTCAAAAGGATTGTTGCCTGAGTCTAATATAAAGGAGAAATAAAAGGAAAATAATTTGTAATGAAGTAATGAATATCTCAGTATTCTGTAGCTAAGAACTATGTTAAAAGATACAGCACCGTCTTCTTCCTTACAGTGAACATTTATTTGTGTTTAAAAGAAGCCACGAATTTGAATGAATGTTGTCAGCCTTTTTTGCTTCTAAATAGCATTATGAATCTGCTAAATGTAAGAGGATGCAAACAGAGCACACAAGCTTATATAATTGCTACAAACCCAATAGCTACAATTGTAGGCCAGTGGGGTATTGTACTGAAGACTGATATGTTATGTGACTCTTGACTTTCTTCCCATTTTTCCAAAATAGTGACAGCACATGGGTGAAGTTCCAAGTAAAACAGAGAACAAATACTTCTTGATTTTATATGGTAATTTCCCCGGAAAATTTAATGAATATGGAAATTGTTTCAAAGAGTTAGATTCTATAAATCCATATGGAAGCCCTACAGGCATTTGCAAGTTGTTTGGGACCAGGATAGCTTAATGGTAGGGAGCAGAGGCCTGAGTTCAGTCCCCACCGTCAAAAAGAAAGGTTTGAGAAATGGATGGTTCTTTGTGTACAACTCTCTTGGGCATAATTGGGTATCATGAGTCCCTGGTTCCCACCCACAGATGAAGGGACCTCAGCCTTGGTGGTAACTGAAAATGTTTCCATCACTGCCATAAAGGGATACAAATAGAGAAGTGGTGACGTTGCTGAGGGATTGATTGGGCTGTGCCAAAGAACAGACTCTTGAAGAACTCAGAGCTGCCAGTATGCATGCTTGTGTCTTTGCCCACACTTTGTTCTTAAAACACAACCACTTTTAGGATAAAAACTGCCGATCTTTGGATTCTGCTTACAGATTGTCTTTATAAAGCTTAGGCTCCAGTGTTATGCTAATGATTATTCCTGAAACCATTCATAAAATCATGTTTCTCCTGATGGTATCATTTTTCTTTCTGTCACCTTCTGTATGCACCATTACTTATCCTACAACTTTTACAGTCTGCAATTTCGTTGTTGTTGTTGTAAGTATTTTTGAGACAGGGTCTCACTTTGTAGTTCATACTGGCCCTGAGCTCACCATGTAGCCCAGGTAAGCCTCAAGCTCAGCGATCCTCCTGTCTCTGCCTCCAGAGTGCTGGGATGACAGGTAGGAGCCACCACGCCTGGCACTGTGATATGTGGTACTGATTGCTGGTGGTCGTGAGTCACCACGCCCATTATTGTTGTATGTGGTTATTGGGAATCAAACCATGGACCTTGGACTTGCTGGGCAAGTGCAGGAACCACTGAGCTAAATCTCCGGCCCCAGTCTTGCAATTTTCTATGCTTACCCCTCTATCCTAGCTGGGGCAACATACACTGATTTGATCTAAGTGATTATCAGGGCCAGTATACTCCTCACCTTCCCATTGCTGGGACAAAATATTGTACCTAAAAAACAACTTAGAGGAACAAAGGGTTTTTATCAGGGCAGGTCTCAGATTTCCATGCAGAGCTGGCTAGCTCCAAGGTAGAAACACAGAGGAAGGGGATGGTAGAAGAAGGTGCTCAGCTCAGACCATCTGAGCAGAGCACAGGGAGGATGGGAAAGGAAGATGCTCAGGACCCCACTGCTGGGCGTGGCTGAGAGTCGGCGTTCTTCAGGAATTAAAGCCTCCCGTACAGGTTGGGGCTGGGACTGCAGCTGTGCCTGCATGGTAGAGCAGCTGCTGGGTATGTGCAGGCCCTGGGTTCCATCTCCAGTGTCACAGAAAGGATCCCACATGTTGTATAGTTGTGACGTTCTCTTATTTCCAAGTGGGATTCCAGCTGTGGAGCCATCATAACTTTTTGTCATTGTTAACTACTTTTCACTTAGGTTTTTGATTATCAGTAAAATGTCTTGTTATCCACACACATACAGTTCAGTACGTTTAAAAAGCATAATGCTTCATCTAGCACCAAAGGTTTTTCAAATAAATTCACTATCTGTGAAACTGAGGCATTGTTTTTCTCTTTTCAGCTGACGTCCCAGCATCCTTATGCTGAAGTTTTCATCGGCCGGCCACATGTTTGGACTGTTGATCTTGACAATCAGGAGGAAGTAGAGGATGCAGTGAAAGCAATTTTAAATCAGAAGGTTCTGTCTTTGATTTCACACCCGACCCAATCCTGACTTATAAAGTGACCTGGAAGTATAGAAAGAATCACAGGCTCTTGGTTTCAGGAAATGGTGCTTCCCCACATTAGCTGAAGCTACAAAATAGCCAAGCTGTAGGATCTGGCCTGGGGAGTTCTTGGAAGTTTCAGGAAATGGAAAATGGAATTAGTGTCCAGATGTGAGCAAGACTCTTGGGTCTCAGGCTTGGGAAGAGGGGCTTGGATTTTACTTGGTTCCATGATCTAATTACGACACAGAAATCTGAAAAGATAGCAGATAGCTCGGCTTCTTTTATCTTACCACAAAGAGCTGGACAGAGAGAGAGTTACAGAGGTGGTGCTGAAGAAGATACAGTAGGTCTTTGGCTTACAAACTCCATTTGTTCCTGAAGGCTGGTTGTAACTCAGGTTGGTCAGTTGAAGGCACAGGCTCCTCTGCACAGCCTTCGAAGTCTCTCTCCTATACACAGGCAGTTCCCAGTGTCCTTAGAGAGACATTGACCTAGGATTTCTCAATCCCACAGAGGAAAGGATGTTGTAATGTTCCTTTGAGAACTCTTTAAGTGTTACATCTATATCTGAGACCATCTTGAAGCAGAAGCAGCCAGCATTTGGGTTGTAACTCAAGATTATGCTTGTAAGTTAAAACTAAAATCCCAATCCTAACCCAAGTTGTTTGTATTTCAGTTTGGTCATAATTTGAGGGTCCACTGCACTGGGAAGGATTTTTGTAGAACATCTGTTTATTTGGTTTTTCTATCTGAATGTTCAATAGAATCTTACAAAGATGCCTAACTTTTCTGGCCTCTCCTGATCAATTCAGCAGACATTTTTTAAGTCCCTGCAGTACACAGTATACGCTTTAGGCCATCCTGGGAGGAAGAGGGTTGAGTACTTCCACAGACATAGACAATCTGGCTCCCTCTGGAGGAACTTTACTGTCTTCTAGGGATGGGTTCAATAACCCCAAGACTACCATGAACTCTCAGGTGAACTTGGTCCTGTATTTCTTTTATTAGAACATTTTTCATGCTTGGCTGTAATATATTAAGAGAAGCATATACCCAAGTGTGAAGCATATACACTTTGGATTTGGGCCCTAGTTTCTAGTGGCATTCCCTCATCTTTCATGTAGAGCTAATACTACCTATCTTACTGGTCATTATGCAGGCTGACTGAGATCATGTGTGCTGTATGTTTAAGTACAGTGTCTACCACATAGTGTACAGTTAACATTTAAGTATTTGTTCTTACTTTCTGAAGTGATAGTCTAAATTTTCACTATGAGGAACATGAGGGCAGCAAGTTTATCTGACCCAGTTGCAACCCAGTGCTTGCCATTGTGTTCTACTGGATGGATGGATGGATGGATGGGAAGGAGGGAGAGAGGAATTGAGGTTTTCAAATAGACACAGACATAACACACAGCAGAGGATCTCCATGCCATAAGCACCATGTAGATGATATAGAAGTAAAAGTAGAAGGAAGCTTTCTGAAGCTGCACTTTGAATTAAGTGTTCTAGGATGAATAAGAATTTGCAAACCACAACTGTGAAGGGAATGGATTCAGGGCACAGTGTAAGGAGGAAGAGGCCAAAAATCCACCTTGAAAAGAATAGCCAGGTTGCCCCTGGGAATGGCCATGTTTACTCTCTAGGAAACAGACAGAATGGCCAAATTGTGGCCCACTGCATAACTATCAATTTCAATTAATTCCGAGTATCTCCAGAGCAACAAGTTCACTCTGATGTATTATTCATGCCCTGCCCCCTTAAAGATGGTCTTGTCATTGGGTGGTAGTATGGCTGTCAGCTTGTCATTCGAGACATGCAGAGTCCCTGTGCCATTTTCAACACTTTAAGGCAGAAGTGCCCAACCTGAGGTGACAGCTGAAGAAGTGTCTAGTGGAGTGTGGCACCACTGGCTGCCTCAGACAGCTTCTCCACCAGGGAGGAATTCCTTGGGTAGAAGGGTCTCTTGTTTATTCATCGTTGTTTTCAGTAGTGGAGATTGAGCATATGGGCTTCCCACTGAGTTACACTTCCAGCCCTTTTATTTTGAGTCATGGTCTCACTAAGTTTCTAAGTTACTCAGGCTTGGGCTCAAATGTCCCATCTGCCCACTGCACTGTACCAGAATACTGGGAATAGCAGCATGTACCACCATATCTGGCTCTTCTTTCTGGAGTTTCCAAACCTCTTGGTGTATTATTAATTATTTGAGTTGCTATAACATAGTACCACAATTGGGTGGCTTAAGCATCAGAAATACTACCTTTCAGGGGCCGGAGGGTTAGCTCAATGGTTCCGGCGCCTACCTTGCAAGCGCAAGGTCCTGAGTTCCATCCCCGGAAACCACATATAATGCTGGGCGTGGAGACAATCAACACTGCATACCACAATGCTGGACGTGGTGGCTCACGCCTGTCATCCCAGCACTCAGGAGGCAGAGACAAGAGGATTGCTGAGTTCGCAGCGGCTTGCCTGGGCACCATAGTGAGGTCAGGGCCAGCCTGAACTACAAAGTGAGACCCTCTCTCTAAAAGCAAAAAAAAAAAAAAAAAAGAAATACTACCTTTCATTTTGAGAGGACAGATGCCTGAAATCAAGACATCAGCAGGATCATGCCCCCTTAGAAAGCTATGATGGAGGAAAATGGTGTCTTTGTATGTGAGGTTTCATTTTCTGTAGTCAGCCATGGTCCAAAAGTGTTGAGAGGAGAAATTCAAGAAATACAGTGTTATATTTTAAATTGCTCTCTTATTCTCAGTTACATAATGCAACCTCAGGCTGTCCTGCTGTATCCCATCCAGGACTTGAATCAGCCTTCTGTCCAGTGTATCCATGCCGTATATGTTGCCCTCCCTCATTTACTTACTTAATAGCAGTCTCAGTTTCAGATCAACTGTTGTGCTGCCATGGTACTTGTTGTAAAGGGCTGAGTGTAATTCCTTAGTTTCAGACCTCTATTAGGGCTCTTGGAATGTATCCCCTACAGACAAGGTGGGGAGGATACTGTATCCCCCAGCACCTTGGCAGCTTCAGGCATTCCATGGCTTGCCACCTCAGAGTGTTAGTCTCTGCCTTCATCATCAAGTGCCTTCTCCTTGTGTGTCTCAGCTATTCCTCTTATACTGGATTAGGACCCACATGAATTTAGCATAACATTGTCTTAAGTACATCTGCAAAGATCCTATTTCCAAGTAATGCACATTCAATATACTAGAGGCTAAGACTACAGCATATCTTTTGATGACGTGCAGTTCAACCGACCCAGGACACTTAGTTAAGTTCTCATGCCCTTCAGTGGACTCATTTGAAACCTGAGTAGATCATGCAGTGTAAAACTGTATATGTAATAGATCACTTTTGCCAAGCCAGAATTTAATGTATATCCCTGATGCATAAACGCTGGGCAGGAGCGCTGAGTTCTTACAGTTGTTTCCATAAGGGTTCATTCTGTTCACTCTGTGAAACCTTTACTGCTCCACAAATTAATTAAAATCCTCATCCACCTTACTGTACATTATTACAAAACTATTTAAGGCTGCTAAAAACATTGTTAACAATAGTGCATGTTACATTATTTGCTTCATCTCATTTAACACTTCTGCTGTTCTCTTATTTCTGTTTTAATATATGAGAAAATTAGGGCTTACAGAAGGTAAGTGATTTACCCAGAGCCACAACCAGTAACAAGCAAAAGCTGGATTTAAATTCGGGAATTTAGCTGTTAAAATAATATAAAATTTTAAAAAAGGAAAAAAAAAACCATGAAGTGGAGTAAAAGTAAAGAATGAAGAAGAGAAATAGAATAAGAAATGAGATTAATATAAAAACGAAAAATTTTAGACTTGTTAGATCAGAAGTTTGGGGCTGAACCTTCCCACACAAAATTCCAAGACTGTAAATTATTTGACCATCTGAAAAGAAAGTGTGGGGCTTATTAAGAGAGGACAAAGCTTTGGAGGTTTATTCCTGTAATCCCAGCACACTGGGAGGCTAAAGGATGGCAGGATCCAAGTTCAAGTACAACCTGGGCAACTTACTGAGACCGTGTCTCAAAATTAAAAAAAAAAAGCTCAGATGTAGCTCAGTGCAGAGGCTCTAGGTTCAGTCCTTAGTGATGAAAAGAGAAGGAAGTCAATAAAATCAAACCTACAGGTACCTCAAATGCTGGAATTACTGGATAGCAACGTGGTGAAAAAGTTGACAGCATATGTGAACAGATGGAAAATTTCAGCAGAGAGATGTAAGATATTTTTAAGCCAAATAATAAATGCTAGAAATAAAAAATAAAATATAAAAATGAATTCAGTTTAGAAAATTTTCAGTGGACTTCTCAGCAGACTGTTGGAAGCATAGGAAAATAATCAGTGAACTTGAAGACTTCTCAATGGAAATTATCCAAGTTGAAATGCAAAGAGAAAAGAAAATGAAACACAAACTGCCTTGTAGTCCATGGGACAATAACAAGTATCCAAACTTAGGTATGGCTGGAATCTCCAAAGGGAAGGAGAATGGCACAGAAGAAATAGATGAAAAGATAAGAGCTAAGAATTTTCAAATAATAAAATGACATTTATTTAAAGATCCCCTTAGGAGAGTATGTTGAACCCCAAAAAGGATAAATACAAAGAAACACATACTCAGGACATTGTAATCAAATGCTGAAAGAAAAAAATAGGGAGAATGTCTGGAAAGAAGCCAGAGGAAATTTTTCTTAAATTCAGGGTAGTAATGATATTAAACGCACCAAATTTCTCATCTGAAACAAAGGAAACAAGGGTCCCTTAGAGCTGGAATATGTGATACATTTGAATACATACCCTTAGAGATTGTGAATTTTTCGAGTGTGGCAGAAAATTTTGAACAGGAGGATGATATGATGTAGTTTACATTTGGAATCCTGGAGAGAAATTATAGGGTCCTCCTAACCCTAAAATCATATGGTTAGTAAATCATGAAGTGTAACTCAAACAGACCTAAGACGATCTCTCTGAATGAGGCCCAACCATGCCTTTTGGGTGAAACCATTCACAGTTTAGCTCATCTTTAGGGGGAGTTCCTTACAGAAGTCACCCCCAATTTGGAAAAGAGTTGGGTACCAATAAACACAAGGAATCGCACAAGACGAGAAGTCAGTAAGAGCAAACGTGGGCCGGAGAGTTAGCTCAGTGGTTCCGGCACCTGCCTCGCAAGCGCAAGGTCCTGAGTTCGATCCCCGGTAACCACATACAATGCTGGGCGTGCAGACTTACGCCCACCAGCCATCAATACCACATACCACAGTGCCGGGCGTGGTGGCTCACGCCTGTAATCCCAGCACTCCGGAGGCAGAGACAGGAGGATTGCTGAGTTCGAGGCTTGCCTGGGCTACATAGTGAGCTCAGAGCCACCCTGAACTATAAAGTGAGACCCTGTCTCAAAAAAAAAAAAAAAAAAAAGAGCAAACGTTAGAGCATATGGAAAGTTCATGAAAAATTTCCAGAGCCAGCAGAAACTCCACGGTGCAGCTAGCAGGCATCCTTGTGAGCCTGACCAGATGAGCGGCAGCCCTTTTTCCTCAAAGCCTGACAGTGCCTGAGGCGTTCTTGTTTTTCCACTTGGCTTTTGAAGGGGCCAGAACTGTTTCCTTTCCCTCCCAATCCCTCTGTGTCTGTGACTTGAAGGGAGTGTGCTGAGAGTCTCCCAAGCAGAAGACTCGGTTCACACCTATGGCAGAATAGTGAGTTGAACTCACTGGAAGTAGTAGCCTACGGTTGACTTTGATTTTTTTCCCTCTTTGTTTATAGGAAGATTATCTGGTGTCATGTGTTTCAGTAGAATGAACTGGGCCCACAGCAGTGAATGAGTCCACATCCCTTTGGTTAAACTGGGTGTGGTTAGTAGAACAAAGGAAGAGGCAGTTGCTGCAGGGAACCCCTTGAATTGCCATCATTCACTGCAGTTTCTAATGGATACCCTTTGGAATATGTTGTCAGAATAAGCCTGAGAATTTAGCCTATTTCCAGCCAAGGAACTGAATCTACTAGTTTCATGACAGCTGTCTACCAGTACATGTTTATTCCACTCTGGAAATTCTACTCAGTTTATAAACAAAGCCATATATACCATGTCCTCTGTTTTAGATGGTTTCCTTTAGTGCCTTCTATAAACTTTTGAGAGGAGACATATCTGTAGGCCATTTATAGGAAGTTTTAGCGTCACCCATGGCTTGAGTAAGTAAATATTCTTTGAAGAGAAAAGTTTACATTTTGTATGAAGGGCTATGTCAGGTCAGAGAGGACCTGCAGATGCCTCTGTTGGGAAGGAACAAGCTGGGACCAAAAAAGCAGTTCTTCAAAGGATGTTGAGCTCTTGGGAGATGGGTACTGACCCCTTTTGTGGAGTAGCCTCTGTATTTCAGTGATAGCAAAGCAGCTTTTTCAATCTCTCTGGACAGATGGAGCTAGAATCTAGCCTCTGTGTTGCAACATGTATCTGTTAAATTTACACTAATTGATATCACATTCTTTGAGAGCATGGCTTACTTTTTCGAATATAAGCAAGTGCCCAGAGCACTTTTACTATTAAAGCAAAACCTGTGTGCCACAAGGAGCTTGGCTAGATGGCCCTTGCACTCAACTGAAGGAAAAGGGAGAGGGTGACCCAGGTCCACGTAGCTGGCTGCCCACTGGGAATGCCCTCTTTGCCAGTTGACACGTTTATAGAAGGCTTGCTTTGACCAGCTGTGTGCCCTGTACATTCAGAGAAGCAGAGAATTAAGAAAAAATTGGTGAAGGTGCTGCCCACCCTGTTGACAGATGCTTTTGGGTTTTCTGCATCTGTAACAGTTGGGATTGCAGGGTTTTCTCCCAAATAAAATTCCCATTTCACATTGGTACACCCCTGAAGACACAGGCCTCAGCGTCAGCAAGTACTGTGCAGCATGTGTTTCTTTCCTTTGTCTCCAGTATCACGGGATCAGCCAGAATGTTTCACCTACCCTAATGAAGCACCTTCCTGCTGACCTGAAAGTCTAGGCTCTTCAGTGTAGAAATCTCAGGGCTTTTGTGGAAATTCAGCAACTTCTTTCCCTCCCTTGTCTCAAAAGCCTTCACAGTCCTATCCTCCTGCTTCCTCCTTCTTTTCATATCAAATCTCTTAGTACTCACTCTACCCAGAAAGTGTTCCATACCTTGGCCCTCCCTGGTCTTGGCCTTCTACACTCATCACTACTGTAAAAACCCAGCATAAGCACAAGTCAGTTCTGACCTGGCCTCCAAGGGCCATCTAGCCAAGTTCCTTGTAGCACATTGGTTCTGCTTTAATAGTACAAGTGCTCTAGGCACCTGCTAATCTCTCTGTTAATGCAGACCAGTGCTTATGCCACCATCATGGGTCCTTAAACAGCTCATTGGGTGCATCTCTCAGAGTGGTTGTGCTTTCAGAGATTTGCTAAGTTCCTGTATGTGCCATGATGTCATTTGTGATCAATGTAGAAATGCCAGTGGTTCACAGCTATAGACTTCACCCCATGAAGCTTACATGCTACTAAAGTGATAATTTTCTCTCTTTATTCTATGCCTGCTAAGCACTTTTTCCCTCATATAATCTGTACTACAGTGTAAA
The DNA here is from genome assembly GCA_004025085.1 of Thryonomys swinderianus. Classification (NCBI taxonomy): domain Eukaryota; kingdom Metazoa; phylum Chordata; class Mammalia; order Rodentia; family Thryonomyidae; genus Thryonomys; species Thryonomys swinderianus. The sequence goes on along the minus strand of PVIC010000319.1, from coordinate 34,253 downwards.
AAAGGTGGGATTTTCCTAGAACCCTCTTGCACATAAGATAGTGAGAAGAGGGGACAGTAGGTGGTTTTTTCAATGTCTTCATGTAGAGGTGGTGAGCCATGTCTGGTGACTTCCATGGCTGTGGTCTTGACCCTCCCATGGCTGTCTCCAGGCAGGTGTCAGCACCCATGTGTTGAGGGAGTCAGTGGATGTCTGGAAAGGCTTGGTGTCCCTTGTCCTCCTTCGTGATGTCATGATCTGTTTCTGCAGATTGAGCCGTACATGCCGTATGAGTTCACCTGTGAGGGGATGCTACAGAGGATCAACGCATTCATCGAGAAGCAGGTGAGGCTCAAGAGGAGTCTGTGTCTGTCTTCACTGTCCTGTGTTTCCTGTTCCCCGGAGGGCTCCCATGAATAGTTCGCAGTTTACCATCTTGCCATTTGTCTCCTTTGAAAGATTCCAGAAGTTCGATAACAGCTGGTAGGAATTTTAACCACAGCATGGTGCTGGTCACCCTGAGAGCCAGTCTTTGCATGCAGTGTGTTCCTAGTGACAGTGGAAGTCACTTGGACATGGACAGCAGGAAAGGCCAGTAGACTTCCAAGGATATCACAAGGACTTGGAAGAGGGGGTAAGACAGGAGTTTCTCTGTTGTGCTCTCATTTCTCACATTAAAAAGGGGGAAGACAAAAACCAGTTTCTGAGCTTCCTTTAATAGTATATTTTCTGAAATTCTAAGCATTTTGGACTTTTTAGAGATTTCTAACATCTTTTCAAATAGGACCTACTTTTAAATGAAACCTAGATACATGAAACAGATCAAAGCAGAATTTCAGTTCCATTGCAGGGAGGGCACCCACACTCCTGCCACCCTCAACAGCATTTGGAAACTACAGCTTGTGTTCCTGAAGGTAAAGGCTATGAGCCCTGTTAACCTCTTTATATAACATTTTAATTCCTCGGACTTCAGAAGCAAAACAGAGCTAGAAATAGGCTGACTCAAAACCTCCATGGGTAGGGGACTCTGATCCCCTTGAATGGATTGCACAAATAAGGGGCTTCCCATAAAGGATGAGGCAGAGTGTTTTATGGTGACCAAGGGATCTTTACATAGTGAGGGCTGAGGACAACTGAAAATAGAAAATAGATTGAAGGCCCAGGGGAAGCTTCAAAGGCAGAGCAGGTGGTTTGAGGCTGAAGCTGTGGGACAGGGAGGGCAAGTGGTGGGCTGTGAGCCTCAGGGTGGCCTGCGTGATTGGCAGGAGGCCAGCTCTGAAGCCCAGGCATCCAGCACTGGATGTGTGTGGTCGGTCATACAAGTTGAGAATCACTCCTCAGCCTCTGTGTGCCTTAGTTTCCTAAGGGCTAAGTTACAAGAGCTGATACACAGGAAGTGCTTAAAACAGGGTCTGGTACATAGTGCTCTAAATACAGTCTAGTACTATTGGTTACTTAATACACCCTGCCGTGTTAGAGCATTTTGTGTGCTTATTTCATTATACTCATGTAATTATGTTACTGATCAGAGTTTGCTTTAGGAGCTGAGCATTTGAATTATTAGTGCAGTCAGTCATGTATGACTGCAGAATGATGATATTACCATAACTCCAGCAGCCATGTACATTCAGGTCCAGCCAGCATAGGCCAGACACATCCAAGTTCACCCATGCTCATCTGTGGTTTCACTCTGTGAGGTTTTGTTACCCATAGTCAACCACAATCCAAAAGTACTAGATGGGAGAAGCCAGTATGGTACAGTAAGAAATTTCAAGGGAAAGAGACCCTGTTCATGTAACTAGTATTATACCATAATTGCTCTTCAGTTGTTAATTTCCTGCTGTGCCTAATTTTGTAATTGAACTTTACCCTAAATAAGTATCATAGGATAAAACAATATATACGGTTCAGTATTATCTGTGGATGTAGGGTTCCTGTGGTGGTCTGGGAACATGTGTGCTGAGGTAAGAGGGGCTGTTGTGTAACATCCCATTTAATCTGCATGGTAGTAATCACCCCCTCTCTGCATCGTGCAAGCCTCTTAGTAATCAGGCTCACAGGTGGCCGGGTCAGGACGCTGCACAGGTTGACTCGGAGCCCAAGTCTATACCACCAGCACCTGCTGGGTCTGAGGAGGTGGCAGGTGTCCTGCACCTCAGTTTCCCATCTTGCAGCTGCTCAGCCTCCCTGAGCAGGGGTCTCCAGGGCCTCCTTTGGTCTCAGGTCTTGAGACCTCACATCTCTGGCTAATGTCCATCTCAGAGACTTTCTTGAGCTCTTACCAGATCCCTGAGCCTGCTTCCAAAAACCTTTCCTGAGTGTAATCCCTCTCGGGAAACACAGTTCCTCATCAGTAGTCATAAATGACTTGTGGTCAGGTTTACTTGAAGGCCTTTATTCTTTCCTTCATCCAGCTCATAAACTCCAGCCCTCGTCCTTACAGCGTCTCGCTTCCTCTATATTCTCAGTCTATTGCTAGGCTTTCTTAAGCAAGACGGTCCCTTCTCCGCATAGGCCCTGCTAAGTGCTCTGTAGGCAGGGCTGCCTGTCTTGTTCAGCTTCCCTCCAAGGTACCTGACCCAGCAGCTGCACTGTCACTCCAGGTGAAAGACTAAGGGAGCAGGGAGGGAAGTGACTGTGTATGTCAGGAACCAGGTACTCACCTTGGATTTCACGATTCGAATAACATGGCGCTGGTGTTCTCTGCTGGAAAAAAAACTCATGGAACAGCCCTTTCCTGTCACCTGGCTTTAGAGATGTCTGCAGAGATGTGAGTTCACAGGTCCAGACTCCAGTCTTGTCTTTGCGGTTCATTCATTCACGTGCTCTGTGACTGTCACCTGGAGCACCTTGTGGGCTGCGCTGTGTGCAGGGCACAGATGAAAGGCACAGCTCCTCAGCACCAGCACCTTCCATTTCACTGAGCAGACAGCCAGGTCCGTGCCCTGGGACTGTAAGCCTGACTGTAGTGCCACCGGCACCATGCTATGGGCTCACATCACTCACTCTACATGGGGAAGAGTCAAGGGGATATTTGAGGGCTTGTTACAGGAGCACAGCCTGGAGGTGAACTGGGAGGACGGGGAGGGCTGCTCACATCTGGGTGCTGGAGCCGGAAGAGAAAGCAGTGATGAATCTTAGGATGCGTAGGTGTGACAGAGGAGAGGAGAGAGACAGAGCTAGAGGAGGAGACTGGGAACGTGCTGAGGCCTAGCTGAATTTTCCAATTTGATTCTGGGAAAACAAGCTTGAAGAAAGCTTCTATCACAGAGTGATCTCAGTGATGCTATCAGATGTTTTAGAAAAATGTTCCTGGCAATCTTGTATATAAGGGCATTTCTTAGAAGACATTTCCCAGTAACCCCCAGTGGGCAGTAAGGGGCCTACTCTGAGTTTACATCAGGAATTCTGTTGGCTCTGAAGTGGTCCTCCATCCCAGACGGAAGCCAGACCCTGAATCACATGTCTAGTCTTCTGCCTTTGAGTCTCAGCTGTGGGACTGAAGAGTTAGAGGCGTTTGTTGTTTTTGCAGCTAGCAGAGTATCTTCAAATTGCAGTGAGAATGGAGAGAAGGGTGCTGTGGTACGGAAGGAAACCAGCAGCACCCCAGGGAAGAGTGCCCTGTGCTGTGAACTTCAGGAGCTGCAGGCTGACGGTGGAGCATAAGAACTGTGTCATGGTTGTCCCAACACTTCTCAAGGTCGCAGGAGCTCGAGGCAGCCAGTCTGACAGCCACTGAGTGCACCAGTGCGGGGCACAGCCGAGCAGTCAGCAGTGGAGTGCAGGGGCCCCGCGGGACAGGAGCAGGCTCTAGAGAACCTTGTGCTCCTTCCCGCCACGCTCTCACCCTTTGCTCTCCTGAGTGGTTGGGATTATGCACTGAGGAAAAGGAGCTCCGGAAACCGCAACAAAGAGGGAGTTAGTGCCAAGGGAAAACCCCATTATAATTAAGCACAGCCGTTCTCCAACTGGAACGTATTCAGACTGGTGAAGGCCTTCATTATGTATATTAGGTAGGGAAGGTACGGATTTGCCTCAGGCCAGAGAGCAGAGCAGGTTCTTGAGGGTGACAAAACTACACATGTACTCTTGAACTCTACTTTCTACCTCTCTGTACCTATACAAGATGGCCAGTCTCACCTGGTTTGTAAAAAGCTCTATAATTGACAGATGTATTCTGTGGATGTGGAAGAATGGGAAGAGCCAGCTTCACAAGTGGTGTGGAATCAGATGCAAAGGCGATTGTGACGGTGAACCCGGACAGTCCAGGGCAGGAGTGTGGTGCAGGTGGCACGGTTCAGGAGAAGACGGCATTGTGAGGGGGAAGGTGGGCACTAGCCTGGGGGATCTAGGCCTGTCACGATGAGGCCCTGTGCTCTGGAGTCCAGCTGCCTCATTTCACAGCCTGTTTTGGCTGCCCCTTTCAGTGACGTGGGCAGGTTCCCAGCCTCTCTGCTCTGCCCACTTTTGTGACATGATGATAATGCTGTTTATCCTATAAAGTTGGAGGAAGCAGTGGGTGGTACATGTTTGGGGCTGGCAACTTAGGCCTGGCCCGAGAAGGAATTCTGAAACCTGGCTGCAGGGCTCAAAACCGCATGTTTCTTAGGTGACCGTGAAATTCACCCTGTGCAGTTCAGTGATTTGTTGACAAATCAATGGAGATGGACAATCACCACCTCGACCTGGTGGAACAGCCTTGCCCTCACCACAGAGGGACAGCTGTTTGCACCCTGTCCTTGCTTCTGCCACAGCCCTAGGAACCTGCTCGTCTGTTTTCTGTATCAGATTTGTCTTCCCGAAGGTTTATGCCTTTGACACTCAGCATCATGTTGTTGGGCTCTTCCACATTATAGCATGTGTCAGAACTTCTTTTTGCTCGAGTGTTCCGTTGTGCAGGTCGGCCACAGGGTGCCCCTCCACTCACCCGCTGACGCTGTTCGGGTGTCCCGACTGCTGTGATGAGCGCTGTGTGAGTGTTCACGTGCTGCGCCCTTTGTGCAGACATGTTTGCATGTCTCCTGAACAGACTTCTAAGTGGTCACGGCCTAGGAAATGCAGATTTATGTGCCCTTGCGAGGTGCAGGCATGGCTCCACTGACGGGTGGTATGGAGCTCCTGGAGAGCAGCCTCTGAGGCTCAACTCCACCTTCTCTGTTGCCTTTTAAAGACACCAGTGGACACCCACTTCTGAGAAGCACCCCAATGCCATTTATGGACAGTTTGCTTCCTTTTGAGGAACAGCGCTGGTGACTAAGGTGTGTTTAATCTAGTCAACCAGTCACCAGTATTAATGGACACTTTCTGTGCCAGAGCCTGCATATCACAGGTAAAAAATGTGTCCCTTACTCCTCAAATAGCCCACCCAACATGACCCAAACCCCATATTTATGCCCCTTTACCTGCTCCTGCTCCTTTTTTTCTTTTTCCTTGCTGGTTCCTGACCTTTTCTCTAGCTGCTATCTCCGGAACTGTACATCTCAATCTGTCTTGTTGGTTTTAAATAATATGGCTTCCTACAGAAGCCTCTACTGCACTGTGGACTTTGGAAATCTGTTAGATATTTGCCCAGGGTAGAGTTGGCTAGAGGGTTTTGGGGGAAAGACCCCATTAAGTACCATGCTGTGTGTTCTCCATGGCCCCTCTGTTCCTGAACCTCTTTTTTTCTCAAAACAGGTGACCTTTTCACTTGGGCAGCAGCCCTCCACCTGGTGCTTCTCTTTGGACAGTGCCTGTGCCCTGTCCATTCAGGCCTCAGGCTTTTATAAACAATCCCTTCTCCATGCCACCTGTCCCAAATGACAGGGCCAGCCCCTCCCTGTGCTAGCAGTGGCTTGTGCTCACTGGTCGAGAATATGGCTCTCTTCTCATGAATTTGTCAGTACATAAAAACCTTCTTGTGGTTTATGCTTTCTGCATGGAAATGTCTAAGGCATCAAGCACATCTAGGAGAAACTTAGTGACTGGTTAAAATAATTGTTAGAAAGGAATGCAGATGGCATGTGTGCTAAGTGGGCTTGTTAACCAGATTGGAAATGCTTGTGTATCTTTCATTCTGGCTGCACAGATGCCTCGCTGGGTTGGAACAGTCTCCTTTTCTCCTGCTACTATCACAGTCCCAGAATGCCAAAACCATTTATTTCAATTCAACAGCTTTTTATACAGCTACAAAACACCAGTTACTGGTGAGCCACCAACTCTTGTGCAGCCTACTAAACCCATCCCAGACATCCTTATCTCCTTTAAGCTTTCTCTGAGTGCTACCACTCTTCCCTTCCCTGTAGAATTAGTCTTTTCCATCTTCCACGTGCCTGTTATGTCCTGCTTGGGCATCTTTTTTATATGTGGTTCTGTAATGTTTTAAACATTGGCCCTTCTCACTAGACTTGCACCAAATGTTTGAGCCAGTAGATAGGGTCTCCTTGTTTGTATTTCTAACACTTGGCATGAGGCTTCTGTAGTCATTATAATGCAGTGGGCAAATGCCTGCTCTCTGCCTCTGAGCAGGTGCCTACTGAGTGAGTGTGCATCGTGAGGAGATAACTGGGATTCCCACATTAATGACACCAGTGACTGCCAGCCCCATGAGACTCAGCAGTGGTTGCACCCCTGAGTGACAGGAGGCTTACAACAGGGGCTTCGTGCCGGTTATGCCCTACAAGCAGGTGAGCCCAGAGGTGGCTATTGTGGGCACATTAGCTTGTGCAATGCAGCCAATTCAACTTCTCCCTCTGGACCCTAGCACAGGTGTCTGACAATCTTGGGACAGTGTAACATCTCGGGAAGCCTCCTTATCAGTTACTTCCTTTTCATCTCACAGGAGTGAGGGCTGATGGTACTGTCCCGTTTCATATGTGAGGGCAGCACAACTCTCACAAGGCATCTATGAAGTCCTCCACCTGGGGCTAGAATCACAGCCCAGCCCTGAGCCCCCTGTTGTGCTTTCTGACAGCTCTTTCCAGCTTCCCAGACGGTCTTCCTGCTATTTTTTACTGTTTGCCCAGAACAGTACTGGCCCAGAACAGATGACTGGAAGAACGCCAAAGCCTCCTCCTGGTGTGCCGTGGCAGCACACCGCAGCCCACATACAGAATGCAGCTGAATGCGCCCGCAAGGCCGGGAAAAGCTGGCTGCTGTGGTGCCCAAAGACAGGAAGGGCCCCAGCGGGGCTCCAGCAGGGCTCCCAGAGCCTCCTCTGCAGTGTCATCCTGCCCCGCACAAGAGGAGGTACAGAGTGCACATTCATCCAGGGACAGGCTGGCTACACAGATGCCCCCGAGGCTGTCTGCGAAGCCTGTGGAGTGGAGGCAGCCCTTCCAAAGAGTTAAGAGAATGTTTGTGGTGCACCTGTTCTCTGCTGGCCTCCATTTTTTCCGTGGTGCTGGTGTCATTGTTCTGACAAGCAGACTTGAAGGCCAGTCCAGAAGGCACCCAAAGTGCCACGGCAGTGGCCAGGTCTCAGATCCTGTTATGACGGGAAACACATTCCTTTGCCCCGTCACCCCTCAAATATAGCCTCTGTCTAAACAGTCTTGCACAAAGACTGAAAGTGAATAAGGAACAGGGTCTGAATCATCCCCAAGCCTAGCAGGTGCACAGCTCTGTGGAGACATTAGAAAGAGAGGTGCCCACTTTAAGAGTCATGAAAGCAAGAACTGAGCTTTCAGTCTTCCTGGATTTCTGTTACCCATCTGAATACAGGTGTCAACTCTCTGCTAGTAAAACAAATACTTGGAGTAATCATCTTCATAGGCTCACAGTTTTAAACCTTGCAGTGTGTAATTAGCTGGTCTCATTGCACGAGGTCCCTGGTGGCCTGCCATGTTGGAAATGTGTAGCTGAACAAAATGCTCAAGTCCAGGCCAGAAAGTGAAAGAGACAGGAGTCAGGGTTCCAGTATCCCTGCAAAAGCAAATGCCCAGTGACCTCGAGATCACCCACATTCCAAAGGCATTGCCACCTCCCAGTAGTGGCACCTGCTGGGGATCAACCTTTTAACAGATGGGCTGCCAAGAAATATTTGAAATCCAAACTGTAGCCCCAACACTGAGCCCAAGGAAATCCAAGAAGCCCAGAAACTCTTGCTGGACTTCTGATGTAGACATGAGCTGATTGTAGATTTCCTGGTTGTTCGTCTGTTCTATGCAGTTACACAATAGGCTTTGGTATATGGGAGATTTTTAAATCTCTTTCTTGTAGTAGTGAAAAGCTATAGAAGTTACCAGCTTACTCTATAATTACAAGCAAAGGTGCTTACATTAGCAGCCAGAAAAACAAGCCCCACTTAACCTTTCCAAATACCTGTGTATCCCTCAACGCTGATTGTTCATAATTGCTGTCAGCATTAGTTGCTGATTCTTCCCATATGATGACAGCCATTCTTATAGGGTGGGCAGGGCTGGAAGATGCAAGGCCCCCAAACTGGCACAGAAAAGAGCAGTGGCCATGCAAGACCATACTGTAGCGCTATCCACAGCTTAAAAGAATGGGTGTCCTCAAAATCCTTAAGAAGGTAAGGAGTCCCCTTCTCAATCTTCCTGCTTCATGCCACGTGGTCTCAGGACGCTCAGCTGCCCACCTCCTGTGCCTCACTTCTAGAAGGCTGACCTGTACTGTAACATCCTAAATAGCTGGCGTATTTATGTCATCTCGAGTTAGCAGGCCCTTCCGCTGTAAATCCAGCCCGATCTCCTGCCCACATTTAGGTGAAGCATCGTTTGTTAAGCACAGACTCAGACCCCAGGAGGCATCTCCTCATGGCCAGTGTGAAGCGGGGACCGCAGTGGCCTCACTTGTTCCACTCCAGTGCACACTTTGCCTTCTTCAGCAGCGAACAGTGTGGTTTCCTTTCAGAAGAAAAAGAGGTCAGGCCCACAGGCAATCATCATCACCTCTCTTTTTTGATGGGGAAACTGAGGTTCTGAATATTACATGTATTACTCGGGTTCAGATAGCTATAGGGAGAGAGGCAGAATGGATCCTGAAGCTGGCTGCCCGCAGAATTTGGGAGGAGAGAATTTTCTTTGCTCCTTCTGTTTGTCCTTTGATGTAGTAAAGGTTTTTTTAAAAGGAAGCATCAGGACTGGCCCCTGTTGGGCGGGGCTTAGTGAGGCAGCACACCCTTTGTTTTATAAGGGCACAGCCTAACACTGTGAGGCCCCCTCCTGTGATACCCACATGAAAGGTAGGGACACAGAACATTTCCTGTGAGTGCCTCTGAGCCTTGAGGTGACTGGTTTCCTCATACACAGGGGGAAGGAAAGCTGAGGGAAGGACAGGCACTGGGAGCTCAATTCCTAATCATGTTGTACTTAGCAGTCTGGCCAGCAGGGGGCATTCTCAGTAGCACACAGGTTTGCACGTCTTTGTGACTCCCTGAGTGCCTGTCACATGAAGGAGCACCCCAGGCTGATACCTTACCCTGCTGCTTTCCTCACTCAGTATGGTGAGAGACAGCAAGTCACATGTCAGCGCTTAAGAGCCTGCCTCGTTTCCGGGTACTGTTTTTAAACCAGTACCTAGTTCAGTGCAGCCTTTAGATTATACCTAGCCCTCTATCTCTCCTCTGGGTAGGTAAAGGTAGATAGCTGTGCCATCCTGGACATCTGTGAGGGAGACAGGGGAACACCATAGACCCAGGATCTTAACTACCCAATGTCCCCACATGGATTTATCAGTTAAGTTCTCCAGATCTCTGCCACAGAGAGCACCTTCGGCAGGTCAGGAGTCTGGGAATTCAGCCTTGGTACCCTGACCATGTGCCAGGAGGGCAAGACGAGTGCCTGGGCCACATGTTGCCATCACTGGCTCCTGTACAGGATTGCATCAGGCATAGCTGAGGTGAGAGCTGAGCTGTCAGGTTGGAGCAGCCGCCCCTCCCTGCCTCTCTCCCAGGATGGAGCTGACTGAGCATCGTGATGCTGGAGGTGGTCACTGGGTCCTCAGACCCTCTACCCGCTCCTGTCTTCCTAGCTGGGTGGCTTCCTCGCCCCACTCTGGATCCAGAGTGGTAGCCCCACTAGGCCTGCCCTTGTGTGTAGGGATGCCATGTGCCTTCCAGTCTTCTCTAGATGTTAGTGTAGCATGGCAACTCTTCTCCACCAACAGGCACTGAGTCACTGCGAGGCATGTGGGCCATGTTGGGGGATGTCAGAAATGTCTCCAGACTGCTTGGTACAATCCTTCACCTCACAGTGTCCACATCTTCCACTGAGGTCAAACTGGCACTCATGAAACCATGTTATTAGGTAGCCAGTCGTCAAGGCAGATGAGCTTCTCGGGGTCTCTGGAATCAAGGGAGAGAAGAGCCAGTGGAGGCAGAGCTGAGGGTGTAGTAACCAGACTGCAGGGCGGCTGATGACAGCAGTAAGCATGTATGGTGCTGTGGGCATTACGGATGTTACCCGCCATCCTCACACCCACTTGGGAGACGCTGCCGCTGTTCCCTGGCTGGGGTCAAGGAGAAGTGGAGACTTGTAGCAGGGCACACTCACCCTGGACCTGTCTGGCTCCTACTTTGCCTTCACTGCTCTGCCGACGGCACCTCCCATCGCAATATCATTTGTTAGGGCCAGAGAACCCTGCTCCTCTCCTCGGTCCTTGGGCTGATGGCTTCCTTTCCACTTAGGACTTCTGCCATGGGCAAGTGATGTGGCCTCCACTGAGCGCCCTGCAGGTGAAGCTTGCTGAGCCCGGGCAGTCCTGCAAGCAGGTATGCCAGGAGAGCCAGCTCATCTGTGAGCCGTCCTTCTTCCAGCACCTCAACAAGGCCAAGGACCTGCTGAGGTAAGTGTCTGTGCACTGTTGGGCAGAGGTAGTGGACAGGGGCTCCATCCCACAGCCAGCCCGGGGGTTGGGGGCGGATGTGGAAGGAGCAGCCGGCTGCAGCCCATCCAGGAAGGTGAAGTCACCTGGCACACTGAAATCTATGGGGCTGTTGGCACAAATAGTAGGGCTTGGAGCTGGTGGGAGATTTTCAGTTTCAGTGTGGCACCCAAGAACAGGAGCAGAAGTGGGCCCAGAAACAGGAACCAAAAGACCTGCCCGGCAGGCTCTAGGTAATGACCAGGTCCCCAGAAGGTTCGCAGCAGAGCTGAGGCAGCACCGGGCACGGGGTCAGTCTCAACCATGGATGAGAAAGGAGTAAGACCTACAGAGAAGGAGCAGCCACAAAACCGCCGCAGCAAATCCCAAGCACTGCCTCTTCCACTCGCATCCCACTGACTTGTGTGCTCTCTGGGCACCTTCACGGTACTTGTACCAGGGGCCTGTGTGGGCCACACTGTGCCTGGCCCTCAGAAGTAAGGCTGAGGCTGAATGCTGGCCGGGGCTGCACCTGGGAGGGACCTCTGGTGCCCCTTGAATAGGTACTTTAATTTTTTGCTTCACACTTTGAGTACTTTTAGTGACACTATTTGTTTCCCTTTGCTTTAAAATTTTGGATTTGGTTTGTGCACTTCCCAAATTTCCATGCAAGGTTTCTTCAGGCTTCTGGTCCCTATCAGCGCTTCTTTTTTTTTTTTTTTTTTTTTGAGACAGGGTCTCGCTTTGTAGTTCAGGCTGGCCCTGAGCTCACTATAGAGCCCAGGCAAGCCGCCACAAACTCAGCAATCCTCTTGTCTCTGCCTCCCAGAGTGCTGGGATTATAGGCGTGAGCCACCACCCCCGGCATTGTGGTATGCGGTGTTGATTGTTGGTGGGCGTGAGTCTCCATGTCCAGCATTATATGTGGTTACCGGGAATTGAACTCAGGACCTTGCACTTGCGAGGCAGGCACCAGAACCACTGAGCTAACCCTCCGGTCCTATCAGCGCTTCTTGCTCCCAATTTTTATTATCCTCTCTGTCTTGGTTATCTAGTACCAGTTAGTTTTCTAGCCTCCCTCACTACCTTAATAGCACTAATAGGGAGTTTTCTCCAAGAAATTTGTTTATACAAAGCAAGAGGCTGCTTGGTTCTGAATATTGGTTCAACCTGGAAGAGGATGTTTAAGAAATGCAGTGAACCTGAGGCCAAGAGCTTGCCTATCCCCTCAGATGGTCTTGTGCCATTTGTTCCTGCTCTTACGGCACCAGGCCAGGGCGCAGCCTGCTCTGAGGGCAGGGAGGCTCTGTGAGAGGCTGTTGTCTGACATGGATGGATGGAAACTTCCGGCTCCACACTGTAGACCTGAATTCTAGGGTCCCTTGTGGGATTTGCACTGGTTCCTCTCACAGTACTTCCTGGAATGTGCTGGCTTGAGGGACCCCCAAGGGCTCTGTTTCTATTGGGCGTTTTAACTTGGTGCAGACAGCACTGTCCTCGCATTTCTGTCCACATGCAGCCTGCTGGGAATGGAGCCTACCCCAGTCCTGAACAGCAAGCAGCTTCTTCCTGGCCCAAAAAGGAGTTCGGCTGTGAGCCTTGGCACTGCTGTAGGGTCTGGCTCAAGGCGAGCATCCAGCCCATACCTGCAGGCTGCACAGGCAGCACAGCTCCAGGGCCAGGGCCACCAGGGACAGGAAGGACAACCAGCAGCTGGGCAGGTGGCCAGGTCCATCCCTTTGCCAGCAGAGATGGTACGTCCTGGGGGATGTGCACCCCTTGCCGAAGAGCAAAACGGCCCCTTCTTCCAGGCAGCACAGTAGGCTCGGGATCACCAGCTGAGAGAGGAGAGGCAATCCCTGGCCAAGCTTCTCTGTCTGCCCCGGAAGCCATGGTGACTCCACAGAGCACAGGGCCTCGGCTGTGGGTCCCTGTCTTGGTGTCCCTCAGCCCCACCCTGCCTCACTGGAGAGATTCAGCTCTCCTTACCAGGAGGCTGGAACAAATGGTAATTTTGCAGTAAAGCTGTCTGAAATTAATTCCATGAACGTAAGAGCTGTCCTGAATAACTTGTTGCTGCATTTGTAAATACTAATGATGTTGTAATCTGGCCGTCTGGAGTGTGCTAATCCTGGCCCATCCATATGCACGGCCAGTTAGCAATTATCGGCTCCAACAAGCCAGGGCTGCTTTGTTCTCCTCCAGCTTGGGGCCTGGTTCTCTGCCGAGTTTAAGCTTCTCTCAATCCTTGGGTGTCTGTGACCTTTATATACCGCCTGTCCTCGCTATGTGGTATGGATTTCATGTGTCACATAAATCAAGCCCTTGAATCAGGTGACTTGAGCTCCTGTGCACTGAGGGGACACTGAAGTGATAGAAAGCCCACCACAGGGCATACGAGACTCAGCCACTGAGAAGAGGGCAGAGAGGACGCGGCTGGCAGTCCCAGACAGTGCCTGCGTCCAGTCCCGTGTGCTCGGCAGGGCAGACTCAGCTCCCTAAGAGCAATATGTATTAATGTGAGACCTACCTTGTAATGGCTACCACTTAAGGTTAGACCATGTGGATTTTCACTTTACAGGCTTGTAATGGTACTACTTAGGATTTTTCAACTTGATGTTGGTGTGAAAGCCTTCAGCATTCCCTAGAAAGCGCAGTTCCCCTTCTGCTTTGGGATCTCCCTGCAGGCTGTGCACAGGTGGTGTGACTGTCTCACAGCCCAGGGCGATGCAGCAAGCAGCCGCCGATCGAGGCAACAACCGGTTGTGCCTGGTGAGCTAGTGACGCATGCTGAGCTGGGTGATTCATCAGTGCGGTGTATTCAGTGCATTTTCCACCTTTTATCTTATCTGCAGGGTAGATTTATGAGGACATAACCCCAGGTAGAGGAGCATCTGTATTGGCCACTGGGCTTGCTCTTTGAGAAAGGGAGTTAAGCAGTAAAATTCAGATGGTCAGTGCTTTGGCACCCATGAAGATGGAGAGCCCGAGTCAGAGTGTTTGCAGGTGGTGTGGGTGCTTTATGGAGGGAAGGAAGGCGCTCCAGGCAGGGCAGCAGTGGGACAGACCTGCTTCCGTCCCTCCATCTCAAGGGGTCTGTGTCCTGTACTGTGTGTCTGGTGTCAGAGTAACGGCAGCTTCTCCACTCTTCTGCTGTGCTGGGTTTCTCAGCTTGCACAGGGGACAGGACAAGTAGGCAGTCCCACAGCAAAGGCTTCTGACCTTTCATTCTTCTTGGAGAGCTGCAAATGGTGCTGAGGACCGATGGGCCCCGGAAGTGCCTGTTCCCTGCGAGAAAAGCTGCTGAAGCCAGGTGGGGAGAAACAGCTCACAGCAGAGCAAGGAACACGTGCACTGGGTGTGGGGTCACCGAGCAAGACGTGGCTGGGGGAATAAGACAACATCAGAGGCCAAGATGTGCACACAGCCTGCAGTGTACCCAGGCACTGCAGACCCTGAGTTCCGGAGGCTGCTCAGGTGTCGATGCTTCAGCAGCTGGAGCCTCTCGATGCCTTTTGCTCCTGACTAGGTGAGGATGATGAAGGAGCATTCCTGGCTGCCCAGGCCAGGAGATGGGTCTAGAACTACATTGGCATTCCCATGCTCAACCCCCAGGGACCTCTGGGAAACTGCCCCATGACAAGTCCCCACAGTGGCCCAGGGAAGGTCTGCATGAGAAGCAATGTGAGGGCTCCATCCCATCCTCATTGAGCACACATCCTGATTGGGGAGGACTGCGAGCCGGAGTCCAGGTCTCCAGCGAAGGAGTGGGGGCCTTTGCTCCCGGAAGTTCTACCCTTCCTGAGGCGGGGTGATAGTAGAAGCAGTTTGCCAGGCTCCTGGTTAATAGTATGCCAAGTGAACGGTCAAGTTAAGGCATGGCAGCCCCTGTAGTCACCCACATACATAGATAGTGTAAGCATCCGTCTGTATCCCAAGGCCAGGACCCAAATGTAAACATGGGATGCCAGATTGAGCTCCAGACACCCCTTTTCTTCTGTCAGTCAGTAGAGGTGCCCTGAGAAGAGCTGGCAGCCTGAGTCTCTGGCTCATTTTTCCTTGTAGAAAATCCATGAAACCCCCACATCCCGCCTTTCCCCTTCCTGCCTGTGACTGTAGCCGCCGGGCTCTGCCATATCCCAGCTGCTGCTAGGCCAGAGCCTAGAGCTGTGAGAGCATCTGGGGCAGAACTAGTGCTACCGGCCGACTACAGGGACAGGAGGAGTGCTCCTCCAGTTCAGGCTTGGCCCTGACCTAACAGGCACAACCCTGAGACTGCTGCAGAGGTGCCGCAGAAGTGCCAGCAAGTCCCTGGGTGCTGTTGGCAAGAGGCAGCAGGCTGCATGGCTAGTTGGCAGGAGTGAGACAGGAGCTGCAGAATTGACAGGGAGGATGGTGTTTCTGCCTCCCAGAGACAGTGGGGGACCTGCTGTGTCTGTCCTGATCTGTCCTGTGCAGCAGGAAATGGGGCTTCATGAGCAAAGTAGAAAGGACACTGTCTGATGGGCGCATAAACGGGCACCATCCGCAGGGAGGCAGGTGCTACCAGACATGTGGCGAGCTCACTAATAATGGTAGTTACACTTAACGACCCCTGCCTCAGACTGAGGTGCTCCGGGTGCTCGAGAAGCACTCGTGTAATAACCATCACCACCGATTGTTTCTCCTCATTTTACACAAGAGAGAACCGGGCCCCAGAGAGGCTCAGCCATGTGTCCAGGGTCACACAGCTCCTGAGAGAGAAGCTGGGAGGCACCCCAGCTCTGCCCCATCTCCCTACACCCCATCCTCAGACTTGGGGAAAGCCTAGTTCCCACTTCGCCGCCGAGGTCTCCTTGTTCCAGGGTAGCTGGTGTGTCCGGGCAAGGGAGAGACCGAGAGTCTTTGAGATGAGACCCAAGGGAGGAAACCCGTGGAGCAGCCTCGGCCCGAGCACTGATCTAGGACGGAGGAACCCGTGCTCTCTTCTTGCTACCCTGGGTCCCTGCACCGCAACTGGAAGCTCACATGTATCATGGCAGAAGTCTGCAAAGTCGAGGCCCTGGGACAGGCCTCATTGCTTTCCAGCGGGAAGCAAAGCCCAGATCACAGAAACCGTTTAAGCTCTTTGTTAAAAAGTTACACATACTGGTGAGATACCAGAGAGAGAATAGCTTTGTCTCAGTGTTGGTTCTCACAAACATCTGTTGCTAAAACTTCAGCGTGTAGCTGTCATTACACACACATAGAAAGGCTGGCCACCCTCTATATCATATTCTGAGACTTGCCTTTCTCTAGGACAGTTCTTAAGTGGAGCACTCATGACTTTCTTGTTCTTTTTCATGGCTGTGTAGAGCTCCAAAACGACAGCCACCCCCACACACACACACATCTGGAGAGTGGAATTGCGTCCACTTTGCTGCTTTTTTTTGACAATACTCTCCATTGCCTCCCGCACACCTTGTGCAACAGCAAGGGCACACGTGTGCCTTTCCAGAGCCAGCATTCCTAAAAGTGAAGGATTATGGGGTCAGGGGGTTGACACCACTAAAGCAGGAAGGAACACTGCCCACCCCCCCCTGCAGGCGGGTTTGGTCCCCTCTTCTCCAACCAGTGTGTCTTCCTCTGTGCAGGTACGACGTGCCCTGCCAGAGCTCAGAGCACACCAAGGATATCCTGGTGCCCTCCATGGACCCCAAGAGTAAGCACTGTGTGTTCCAGGGGGACCTCCTGCTCTTCAGCTGTGCAGGCGCGCACCCCAAGCACCAGAGGATCTGCCCCTGCCGGGACTACATCAAAGGCCAGGTGGCCCTCTGCAAAGACTGCCTATAGCAGCCCCGGCTTGGCCCTGCTGGCACCATGCCGGGCAGATAGCAGCTCCTCTGGGCAGGACCAGGGGCAGAAGTCATTCCGGAACTCTGGCCGGAGCCCTGACTTTTCTGATGAAGGCTTTGCTCCATGCTTCTCCCACTGAGGTCAGCGCGTCTCAGGGGAGTTGCCACCAAAACAAAGTGAGAGCCGGAGTCAGGCTGGGAGCCCGGCTTCTCCCTGGTGCAAGCTTCATTTTGCAACTGAAGAGAGACTGTCCATGCAGCTGCTCCGGGGTAAAAAAGGAGATAAAAGTGTCTCAAGATTGATTCAAAACAGAACAAGAGGAGGAATTGTGCTAAGTGGAGAGAACTTTGGGAACATTCCTAAACCCATTAACTTATTTATTTGGGAGGGAGGGAGGGGCTTGGGAGGTAAGAAAGGGATCGATCACAAGTTTCTTCCTCTATTTCCCACTGTCAGTCATTCACTTTACCAATAGTATCCCTTCTGCTGCGGTGGGGGCCGCTGGGCCTGGCTCTCAGGAGGGCAGCTGAAGGTCATGGCTTCTGGTGGTGGCCAAGCAAAGGGAAGTCTTGCTTTGAAAATAGCCAAATTGTCCTGGGCGTTGTTGTAGGGCCAGCAGGTGCCATGTGTGTGCCTGGCACATGGCAGCTAAAAGATAAATGACCCCTGGAAGGGTATGTGGGTTCCTCTGAAGACCAGAGATCCTGCATAGGGACACAAGATGGTGCTGTTCTGCAGCCCAGAGAGAGACCTTTCCTTGTGTGTCCCTTCCCATCTGTCTACCCACTTTAGCCCTAATTTCCTGCTGGAATTCTTTTGGAAAGGAAATGCAAGGTTGTAAATTTTTGTTTGCTGGTCAGTGGTGGATGTTCCCTCCCTCCCTGCCACTGTAAGGAGGAGAGCAGAGGTGTGGGCTCAGCTGCCTCTGGCTAGAAGGCTGACGCTAGAGCCCCAAGGAGCTGAGATGTGGACAGGAGTAAAGTCAGTCTTCACGTGTTAGTGGCACAACCAGAGCTGGGCACTTGGCAGATGGGTAACCGCATCATGTCCCTGCTGGTGTCCGACCTCACCACAAAGTTCTGGCGGTCGGGGTGTGGGTGGACCCGAGGTTTGCGGGGTGAGCAGGGGCAGATGCTGGTGGATACTGCACATTGTCCTGGCCGCTCCCAGTGGCCAATGGTGCTGGCTTTTACTCTGATGGGATGGGCCTCCACATCCGGAGCCCCATGATCCGCCTGGGTGCCTCTCACCTCCACAGAACCCTGGCTTCTGCACTCTGTGCACATTGGTAAGCTGCCCCCAAGGGCCCTGTGCCATGGGCCCAGCTATGGTGTGGAGTGTGGTGGTTCCCAGCACTGTTCCTGGGAGGACAGCTGGGTAGAGCCTCTACCAGCAGAAGAGGCAGGCAAGTGACTACCTGGGCCTGTGTGAGAAGCCAGGGAAGGAAGAACTTGGAGAGTTCGATCTGCCTGCTGCTTGGCTTCTGCCTGGTGCACAAATACTGTAATAGCAAATGCATAGCCGTTACTCCCCTTTAAGCCCTCTGATCCTCTGATCCCTGAATCGCACTTCGGTCCTGGAGAGTGGAGGGGATAGGGAGCGGCAGCCAGGGTCTCCACTTCTCTGGTAGCCTCTGAGCACATCTGATAGGGCTGAGAGGGAGTGAGGTCATCTCAGGACCCGGCTGGGAACAGCCCTTCCCTGGGCCCAGTAAGGAGGCCCGAAGTCCAAAGGAAAAGTGTGTATGTATCATGTCTTAGTGAACATACACATATTCATTTGCCAGGGAAGTTTGGTGCAGTAAGAAGGGAAAGAACTAGCTTCCTCGCTCTGTGGAACGGCTTTTTCTCTATGAGAGCCTCCTGGCTATGTCCTAGTTGGTTGAGTTTGGTTCCAGACTTGCAGTTCCTCGGTCAGCCCCGCCCCCTACTGGTCTCCTTCCCTAGCTTCACAGGCGGCCAGTGCAGACATTTGACCAGCAGGAGGAGCCTGCGAGTCAAGACCTGATTCCCCAGGCGCTGCTTGTTTTAACCCACTTGTTTAAACAAAGCACAGGAATTAAGAAAGTGAGAAACCTGGAAAGCATCGTTATCCCTGCCTACAGAAGCTGCGTGGATGTTTCCTGGCTGTTGCTGATTTCAGGGCCTCTGCACCTTTCTGTTCTCCAAGTCAAGACCCCAAGATCAGGCAGCTCAGAAGAGCACTTTTTCCCATTAAAAAATTCCTCTGCCTTCTCCCAGTCCAGAGTCAGGTGAAAGTAAACAGATCTACTGCTGAAGTTGTCGCTGGGGCCAAGGTGTGATCAATACATGTGGTGGGTGCACAGCTCTCCTGGACTTTGTCGAGGTTTGGTCAGAGAGCTGGAGAGGGGGCCCCACGTGCCCAGTGTGGAAAAAAGAGGAAGGTGCCTCTGACACTATGGTGCAGAAGCTGTAGTTTTGTTATTGCTGATTTCTGCAGAAACCTAAGTCAATTTATAATTGACTATTCCACAGGGGAGGGAAATTCAGAATAGGACCGCGGTTTTCCTGTGCTATAATCACATCTTCCCTTGTCCTTTGAATTATTATTTTTCCCATTGTGTTCTTACACATGAGGGGAAGAAACATTTATCTAATTTATTAAGAAAGAGAAAACTTTCCTTTGTAAGGTAAGTGCTTCATGGAGTAAAAATCTCCTGCAAGGGCAAACACTTCTTTGAATGCCAGTAACCACCTCATTTCTTTTGTGTATGCAGTTTGATTTGCACATGTACAAATGGAGACACTCTGTGCATTTTTGCTTTGATTGTTTGTGCCACTGCTGATCACACTTTGATTTCACTGTCTGCTGTGTGTTTGGAAATAGTCGTCTTTGTTTGGTGGTGTCTGTTCTCCTGACGTGCCTTTTCACGTTTGTTGGGATTGATGTTTGGAATCTGGTTGTTATTGCAGGACAGTAGCAGGCTGCTCTGCTGGTGAGTGCAGGTGTTCGGGCAAGGTACCAGTCTCGGAGCCATGAGAATGCCAAGCAGAGGGGTGGCATGTGTCTGGGTCTGCCTGGGGTTTGCTGGCTGCCGAGATGCTCATGGGTCTGCGCTTCCTGCCTCCTAGCACTTGCTGCAGCATAGCTAGGGAAGAAAGCTGATCCCACACAAGGGCTACATGAGCTTTCTAGAAGAGTAGCCCAGAAATACTCAGACTGGTTAACATGCAGGTGCAGGGACCTGTGCCCTCGCTTTGTGCTAGATGAGTGCAGGGATTAATAAATGTAATCAGCTTCTCCCTCGGGAGTGGAGCCCAGCCTGCACCATGTGCAGGGTTGGACTGGAAGAAATTATTGTGTATAAATGTGTGTCCTTTCTATAGCGGACCAAGGTAGTTTATCTGGACTGTGTATATAATTAGACACTGCTTCCCTCTCCTGAACCCACAAATTATTGATTTAAAAAAAGAAAACTTTTGTTAACGACAGGCTTTGTTGTGTTGCTAGCCCAAGCCTGGATTGCTTTATTTATTTGAAAATATTTTAATTCCCATATCGGCTTTATTCTAATTCCATCTCTCCCTGTGAGGCCACAGAGCATCTTCATGTGACTAGATGGATGGATTTAGATTCATACTCATTTCAGAAGCTGGCAGTTTCATAAAATTGAGGTGATTTGCTTTCACTTTTGGTGGCTTCAACAAGAAGAGCACCCAAGTGTATACATATAGCAAAAGACCCAATTAGCTGTAGTCTTGGATACAGGAAAAATAATTCCCCTAGCTTTTCTAGCACTTAGGGCTTTGTGAGGAATCAATGTTTAGTACAGTGCCTGGTGCATAGTGAGCCCTAGTAAATGTTAAATATTGTTGTTAGCACTTCACAAAACCTGAGAAATACAGAGCTAAGTTCATTCCTTGTTACTCAGAAGTAATACCTACATGGACATATTATGCCAAGTTGATGAATTTTGTAGGAATTATTGGTTTAGAGTTTTCAAGTTCTGCACCTACTCTGCTAGTTGAAATTTTACTGTATCCCTGGATGCACTGAGTCATTCGAAAATGTCAGGCTTCAGCCCGTGGTGAAACGAGGCTAAAGCATAGATAACTGGAGATGGAAAGTGTGAAGGTGACATGTGGCCACTTACTGACCCTTACCCCACTGAGATCTTTGGAACATTCCAGGGCTTTTCTTTTATGAACTTTTTAAAAGTCCTTTCCCAGACTGCACCCCAAGAATTAAAAG
The DNA here is from genome assembly GCA_004025085.1 of Thryonomys swinderianus. NCBI lineage: Eukaryota > Metazoa > Chordata > Mammalia > Rodentia > Thryonomyidae > Thryonomys > Thryonomys swinderianus. The sequence goes on along the minus strand of PVIC010000319.1, from coordinate 13,445 downwards.
TTAATTTTATTCCTCTGTAGGGCAGAGAGGCTTTTCTGTGTTCCTTAAGCGAGAAAAAATGACCAATTTAAACATTTTCACAAGGAAGGCTTTTTGCTGCCCCCTGCTGGCCAGGATGGGCTCTAACAAGCTAGTTAGCTCTCATGTTTCTACCAATTAAAGGTTAATTCCAAAGAGCAAGGATGTCGGCACGTGCTTGTAATCCCAGCACTCTGGGAGGTTGAGGCAGGAGGATCACAAGTTCAACTCCAGCCTAGGCAAATTTAGAACAATCCAGAAAAAAGAATGCCATGGGGAGGTACCTCAGCACACACACACACAAAAAGTTTATGCCATGTCCTGGCCCCGAAGAAAAGCCACCATTCCAGAGTAGAGATTTGGACCTCTTGGAGAACAGCTCCCAGAGGCTGTTGGTGGCTTTCTGATGCTTTCCCAAATCACTTAACTATCGGTTTGCTTTTTGTCTTATTGGGGATTTAGCCTCTTGTACTTCCTTAATGGATTTAAAGTTTTGTCTCCTGCCCTCAGTTGGCATAACTCCAAATAGGCTGAGGAAAGTCTTTGAAATTCAGTGTCTTTTCCAAAGTCCTCTGGTTTCTCTTCAGCCGACCAGCAGCCTTATAGTTCTGTGGCAGCAGTGATCGGAATTCAACTTTAGAGCCCCTTTCTCTGCTCCAGACTTTGTGCCGCTGTGGGGAGTGTGCTTACTCGGTGCTCAGAGACAGCGTCCGTGGAGTGGGGTGAGTAGCGGGCACACAGCACTGGTTACTGCGGACAGCAGGTCCGATCTCGGGGTGGCTCGTCATAGCCTCCCGGACCAAGGTGAGGGAACACAGAGCTTCGTGTATTAAGACAGTAGGGTAACAGCTTAGGCCAAAGGCAATGGCTCTGTCTGTGCTGCTGGAATTTGTTAGGATCTTGACGTTAATAGCTGTTTGTGTCCATGTCTTCAAACAAATCCTGGTCCAGCCATTTTCTACTGTGCACTTCTGGGGTTAAGTTGTACAGGATTCTGCAAATCTGGTGTTGCTGTCCAAACGTCCTGTACTGGCATAGAGAGCACTGCTTTGTTTTCCACTGTTGTAGAGAAAACTAGGGAAAACTTTATTTTTCAATAAATTTTTCTTGTGTCACAGGTGCAAGTGCTTTCTGGGGGGCTGGCTGAGTACGGGGTCACCAGCTGGGCTGCTGTCCCCCTGAAAACACAGGTGAAAAAGCTGCTCACATGGTGAGCACAAGGAGGGGACGGGAGCGTTTTATCCAGCGGCAAGTCCAGAGCACTCTCTGCCCTTCGCTCGCTGACGTGAGCTGCGAGGCTTCTGTTTGAGACACTGTCTGCACCGAAGTCAGGGACGCTCAGTCCCCAGTAGGAAGGTGAGGCACCATGTCCCTAAGGAGGCAGACAGCGCAGAACCCATCAGACTTGGAATGTAATTCTTCCTGGAGAAATGAAAGCATTTAATAGGAAGAAGGCCAGACCTTGCCTGGACTAAGGGGCTGGTCTGAGGTTACTCTGGCGCCCTGTGACGGGTACGCCACACAGCTCACATCACATGTTTGGTGAGACACAGGTTCTAAAAAAAAGGGGGAAAAAAGGGACCCAGGAAATGCTGAATGCCTGTTTGGAGAAAGGTACATCATGGTTTAACCCTGCCCCATACAATGCATTTTGACTATAGTGAGAAAACATGCAGAAAAACCTGCATTTCCCAGACATCCAGCTGCCTTTGTGTGCGTGCCTAAACATGCTGCCATCTCATGGAAGGCTCCCTAGGGCATTGTCTGGGGAAGTGGAAATGCAGGCTTGACTTTGTCCCCTAACTAAAATGCCTGAAACAAGTATAGATTGTGGAGTATTGGCATATACATGAGATATCTGAAGGATGGGATCCAGACCTAAGTGGAAAAGTGATTTCATGTTTCAGAATTATACAGTCTGACATAGCTATCTAGTTTCAACAGTATCTAGTGCCCCTGTGGCTTGCCTGGCCTATCATGTGATGCCAGACTGGACATTTTCTACTGAGAGCATCATGTTGGCTCCCAGAAAGCATTTAGGATTTCATTTGGGGATGCCAGCTGGAGGGAGTGGGGGCACAGGGCACTGAATGCTGAAGTGAGATACCCCATTCCCAGCAAGACTAGACTCCCAGGGCCTCCAGCTCCCCTAGTAAGTACTAAGGTGAGCAACAGAGACCATGCAGCCCCATGTAACAGTCTAACATCTGAGCTTTTACCCCCAACCTGAGGCACAAGCACCCCTTCCAAGTTATCCTTTAGCCACAATGGAAAGCCTCCACCTGACAAGGACCGGAAAGACATCAAGCCCGTGTATTGCCGTCGCACCATGACATCTCTCAAAAGACGACCTCCCCATACCATACAAAACAGGTAAAGGTCTTTATTGTCCAGACACTGCTGCCTGGGCAGGCAGTACTGTGAGAGGTACAGAACAGTGCAGGGAGGGGGACAGGTCTATGGAATCTACACCTAACGTTACATGAGCACGTCTCGTTCCTTACAGAGGAGTAAACCATCTCACAGGCTGTAATGTACCATTACCACTTAACACAGCATATAGATATATGCATATATGGATTATATCATTATTTATTACAAATAAACTGTAGTTTCACATCTTTCAAAAATGGATCCTGTTTTTACATGGGTGTGCAAGTTCTGAACATACAAGAAAGGGTTATGTGCTTGTTTAGCTTGTCCATGCAAAGCTCATATGTGTATCACTAAGTACTTTAAAAAATAGAATGGTCTCCTTTTGAACAAGTCTGTTTAGGATTAGTAAAACAGTACCAAACTAATGAAATACACTGATGGTTTGAGGTTTGACTAGGAAAAGAGACAAAGAGGGTTCTCCCCTTAAAATGTCCCAGGAGAGACTTCGGAAGTAGGTGGTGACTAGGGCCACACACACACACACTACCGCGGGGGCGGACCTGGTCAGTCACTGTCTGTTTGGGGATTAGAGCGCCGCGGATGGGCTCTTACTCCCCACAGGAACCATTTCACTCCACAACAGAAAACGTCAGCTCCGGCTCCAGAGGGGAAGCAGGTCCCCTCCAGGCACTGTCGTAATGTGTGACGGGGGCCATGGTGGGAGAGTGTGGGGCAGGTCCGCCCCTGGGCAGACCTGGGCTCGTGATGACAAACTGTATGAAAGAAAACTTCCAAAAAAGAAAGTGGATGTTCAGTTAAATGTTGGCACCGTCTGCCTACATGGGAACCTCTGGTCACCTGGACAGTCTTCATGCAGATGGAGCCTACGCTTGGCCCCTCCAGCCTCCTTCACTCGAACATCTCGTAGTGACGTGTCTGCCTTACCCTTGGCACCATGTCGATGAGGAGCCTGCAGAGAGGAAAACATACAGTCACGTCCATACCAGACCCTCTGCAGGCCTGGGGCTCAGAGCAGCACAAGGGAAACCGGAACAGTATATAGTCCAGTGGTTTGCATTACTGTCAGGCTTTTGAGGGGTCATCCCTTAAAGAAATCCCATGCCTACTGATAGAGAACTCCTAATTTCCCCTCCACACCTCCTACCCAGCAACTAAGAACCTAGGTTTATCTCCGAGGAGTGCCTATAGTGGATATTCCATATAGAAGCCATCATGGTACGTGGCACTTAGCCCTAGCTCCCTTCACTAGGCACAGCGTCAGAGGTCCATCCACATTGCCATGTGCACTGGCACTTCAACCCTTTGATGGCTAGGTCCACTGTACATAGCTACACTTACCTGTTCATCAGCTAAGAGATGGTTTCCACTTGTGCCTGCCATGAACACGATGTTCCAGCATGGGCACAGATGCGTGTCTTCAGCTTTTCTCATGCCAAACAGAATGGCTGGGTCAAGTGGTACCTTAAGAACCACCAGATTCTTCTTAAAAGCAGCAGCACTCAGTGCATTTCCAGCAGCATGACAGTGGGTCTGAATTGCTCAGCCTCACCAACCCTTGTAACCGTGGCTGGCTTTGAGCAGAGCCATCACAGTGGGAGGGCAAACACTATCAGAGCCCTTTGTCCTCCCCAACTGTACCATCACGTATGTGGGCCAAGAAGAGCTTCACAGTGAGGAAGCCGCACAGAGACATGAAAACCACACGTATAGAGAGGTCAGGAATGGCTAAAGGGCAGACCACTTGGTGGTAAAGACATGAGTAAAAATAAAGGAAACCTTTTGTGCCACACGCATCTCTCTAACTTCTTGCTAGCTACAAGAGATGGTTTCCACGACAGTTGGGAACGGGGAGGTGGATGGTAGTCACCTAACACAGATGAGGCTCTGAAGGGCACAGGGACAAGCATCTGGCTCTGTCACTTCCTAGCTAGAGGAGGAGGTGGAAAGAGTGGCACTCCTGGCCAAGGGCAAAGCAAAGCAAAGGAACGTACTTGACCCCGTAGGCAAATATGGTGAGGCCAATCAACACCCCGATGCTGCCGTCCAGGTACCAGACCGCCGCATTGTGCTTAAACACTTCAGCACTAAGAAGAATGGAGAATCCCATCACGCCACCCACGAGGGAGTTAAAGCCTGCAAGAGAAGCAGAGAGATGCCAGTGGGGGGTGCCAAACCATTTTTATCAGTGCCTCTATGTTCTGGTGCATGTGCCAGAGAAAGGTGTCTGCAAGAACTCTTGTCCATGGTAGCCACAGTCTGAGGCACTTCACACAGCTCATCAACCTGTCCTGATACTAGCAGGAACTTCTTCAGAGGATTGTCATCTCCACCTTCAGCCTCCACGTCTTTCTGGTTTTTCTCCAAGTACTAACAGCCAAGTGACAGAGCGTGCCTGTGGTTTGCTGTTGGTTTTCCCCCTACACCTACTAAAATGCACATCTGGTGAGAAACAGGAGCTTGGTTTCTTGTTGAATCCAGAGGCCACAATAGTGCGTGGCTTACAGTACACATTCACGGCCTTGGTGATGCAAATCTATTCTGTGTGTGCAAGGCCAGGTCCCAAACTAGTGTTTGGGTTGCTCATCAACCAACCTCTGAGAACAGGTTATTATCTCTGTCTTCCCGACAGGAAAACTAAGCTAAGCAGAGAGAGGTTGAACTAAGTTAGCTGACAGGGGCAGGGCTAGGGTTCCACTGGACCCTGCACCCATCCCCTCTTGCAGTGCCCTCTTCTGGGGACCTCCCGCTTGCTCCAGAAGAGCAATGCAAAGTTCTAATTTATCTGCAGGGCTGGTGAAGCAGCAATAAATGCAGAGCTAAAGCTGATGCATATTGATCACCATCTCCTTTCATCTGTCACACCCTCCAAATGCCACAATTTACACATCACATTCGCATTTCAGTGAATCCAAGTTCCTCACTTGCTTCAGCATCCTGGGGTTCCCCCAAGAGGAGCTCCATGTCCATACGGGACCTGTCACGTCTCTAGGTCTCCTTCCGGGGTCAACTCGCTCTTATGTAATAGTGCCATGTTCTGGCTGAATTCAAAAGCCTACTCTGGCTAAAAGCAACAAAAGGGGACTCAAACACCCTAAAACACATCATTCGGTCTGCACTCCCAAGAGTGAAGCGTAGGAATGACATCACCCAAGGCTAGGTCAGGAGCACGCCCAGCCCCAAGGGAGAGCTGCAGGCTTCTCCGCAGCAGTGAGCACAAGGTGAACCTAAGCCTGCGGCGTCTCACAAGCCCGTGGCGTGTGGTCATAGACGTCGCCTCCGCGCCCTCCGCCAGTGCTCAGCGAGTGACTCAGCCTTAGAGCACTGAGCTTTGGACCAGAATATTCTGTCTCATCTGCACCAAAGCTACCACACAGAGGCAGCCTTTCTGGCTCTGTTCCTGTGGAAGGGTAACGTCTGCCACCCTGCCCAGCTCCCTTTCCTGGCTCTTTCCCTCCAGGATGAGCCCTTCATTACCATCCATGGTGTACAACCCCTTCTTGACCCTGCCTTCCCTCCAGCACCTCCATGCACCCTAGAGTGGTCCTTCTGAGCTGTCCTCACCTTTGTGCCTCCCGCTTTGGTCAGGATCCCTCCGCCAAGCCCTTTCTGGGGTCATCCGTGATTGTGCCTCTCATGAGCAAGTGACTCCCCTTCTTCCCAGGCACTCCAGCCATGGTCACTCCTGGCTGTCTCCTTCGCTGGCTGCTCCTCATCTCCATCCGAGGGCCGGGGCTCAGCCCTCTGCGGTTCCCTCATGCTTCTGCCCATGAGCCTACGTCACACAAGCGTCTGGCCTTTATCTTGACCTGTCCCCTCATCTACTGACTCATGTGCACAAAACTGAATCATTTCCTGCCACTGAACACCTCACCCTCCAGCCACCCGAAACAGCCCGTAGCTTCTCACACCCACAGCACAATCTGTCAGGTAATTCTCACCACAAACCAGTCTACCTCACCCTGCCTCTCACCAGTCCCACAGGCCCAACCCATACACCCGGGCTTCACCAGCTTCCCGTACAGCCTTCAGCTGCTGCACCATCGGTGAGAGTGGGGACTTGGCCTTCTGTAAGCAAACAACCCAAGCCCGCTGATAGAAAAACACCTGTTACTACTTCCAGTTCACTCAGACTGTTCGTGCTGCTGCACCAGCTCCACCTACCTGCTTTTCCCCAAATGGCCTTGGAACTTCACTGGACTCTTAACCGTGGGCCCGAGCCCCAAACCGCTTTTGGCCTCCCTACCTGTCCTCCTTACCACTTCATTTTTCCCAGTAGCTCTTCACCAGACAGGTTGTTCTGTCCATCTTTCTTTTACTGTCTGTCTTTCCCATTAGAACCCTAAGTTTAAAGAGAGAAATGCTACCTTCCCTTGATGTATTTCAACTCCCAGAACAGTGCCAGGCATTTATCAGGGACACAAGTGACTGCTGCATTCATTAGTAGAGATGGGGAAAAAGAGGAAGGAACTACACGAGGTACGGCCTTCGCTCTGGTGCTGGAAGTGAAATCGAGCCATCCAGCCGCAGCTTGTGAACTGTTAATGTCGGAGACAATAGGCTGTAGTACAGACGAGGAGAGCCTGAGGTTCCCCGGGCTTCCACTAGAGGGCTGTCGGCTCCACCAAGTCATCAGGCTCTACCTGCCAGCACCACAGGGCGGCCTAAGGACTTGAGGCTATGCGGCCACCTGCATCTCAGGGAGGGGAAGGGCCCCATTCCATCTCGTGGCTGGCCTCTGTCAGGACAAAGGCTGACTTTCAGCTCCGCTTCTGTAAGCCTGCAGGAGAACCGCAGTGCAGGACCCAGCTGCCCGCCACACTCCAGTATCTTTCCCAGTCAGTCATCCTGCAGGAAGAACCTGCGCACCAGCCCTGTTTCCTACCACCATGGCACCAAGGGCAGAACACCAGGCTCCAGGAGTCACTAAGTCACATGAGCTGGTCCCTTTCCTCAGTTAAAACCACCGAGCAACCCTAACGAGGTCTTTTTGTGGGGTAACAACACATAGTGACCAGGGACATCCTAGCTGGGGGCCCCTCCAGTCTTTAATGACTAAATCAGAATCCATAAAATAGGCATGTTCATTTTATGAAAAATATTTTGATAAAGCTTGAAAAATCACCAGACTGGGTGTTTTAGACTTGGGAGACAGTGGAACAGTCACGACAGGCCCTCGTCACAGGGATTTCTCAGCTCACAATGCTGCCCCTGTGGACAGAACTGAGGTTGGGCCGTGAGCCCCTGCGCAGAATGTCCCTTGGGCAGAGTATTTTGTTGCACTACACAGATACACACACACACACATATCTGCACACACTGTGTGCAGTCCCGGAGATGGACTGCAGGATGCCATGCTAGGAAAGTGTTCTGCTGTGAGCCCCACCCCAGCCTCCACTATACTTTAAGTAATGCAAAGCAAGTTTCATCCTAGTCCAGACCGCAATAGCCATGCTGACTAAATATCCAAAGCAACAAAATCAAACTTTAGGGCTAACAGTGTGGGCAAATCTGGATTTTATCATCCACATGAAACCTCCTTCCTAGCCTTAAGGACACACCCCTGCAACAAAGCACACTGTGGAGTCACAGTGACCCAGTTCCCTTGGGACCACAGGTAAGGGCCCCCCCCCCACCCGGAATGAACTCACTTCCTTGCAGGCCCTCGGCTCAGCTCAGCAGGACGGTGTCCCACCATAAGGAGAGCACCCCTTAGAGAACCCGAAGCAGTACTGGCAGCCACAGCTTGCAATTCCTGCCCGCCTCCAGAGGGAGGGAGGAACCAGCGGAGATAATTACAGATGGTTTCCCACTTCTGCTAGTCAATGAATGAGTAAAACATCCCAAGCAACACAATTAGCAGGAGGCTGCAATTGCTAGCATATTCACTGAGGCCCACCCATCCCCCATTCCAGAGACAGGGCAGGGGAACCCCATGGGTAGCAGGCTGGGGAAGGGGCTGCCCAGTTCCCCAGAGCAGCACCTGTTTGTCAAACCTCACAGCCATTGGCCCAAGCCCTGCTGTGTTTTAGAAATATCCCACTCTTCACTCCCTCTATCTTCACAGGATCCAAAGCGCCGCTCTGTCTAGCTTCCCGGAGACTCATGGCTTCTCTCCACTCTTCGCTCCACCACAAGCAACCAGGGGGCTCTTTGGGACACATCAGTTATGTCATCTGCTGTGTGTTCATCAACAGAGCCGGACTCCTGCCCTGAAGCCCCCATCCTGCTGGGACCTGCCCGGCCCACATCTTAGGGTCCTGTTGCACAGCATAGGGTCCCCTCTGCCTGGAGGAGGGGGGACTCATCCTTCTTTTTGCCTGCTGCAGAACAGTTTTCACTTCAACTATCTGCTTTTCTTTGTAATTTCCCCCTTTCCTGGTGTAGGAGGATGGTGGAAATGCTTTGGTATAAACGGGGTGTGGGTGAAAATCACAGTCAGACATTATTAGAGAAACCAAAGTAGCATTTGGTTTTCCTCAGTACACCATATAAAATGGTGGAAGCCCAATTACTTTCCCGAATTAGAAACTTGTACATGAAATAGCTATAATGTTAAGGAAAAACCACCAGCCATGGCAAAAGGACTATTGTGAAGCTGCAGGACACCCCAAGACAAGGGGCAGGTCTGAGGGTGGGTCTGACTGCTGGTCCACACCCGGGTTCCTGCAGCCTGGCTGCCGCCAGCAGGACACATACAAACACCACACATCTGCGTGCAGAGGGGCAAGGGGACCGACTGGCATGGAGAAACACCCCCGGACTGCCCGCTGTGTCCTCACCCCAGGAGCTCAGAGCCAGCCGTTTGGCCTGCACTGTCCCCTGGGCGTGGCTGCCCTGCCCATTGAGTTCCAGGCCTGAAGACCCAGGGAGAGGGAAGAACAGCGTGTGGCTCTGAGAAGCCAAGACCATAAGGACCTGGGCCAGGGCTGCGGCCCTCGGAGAGGTGAGAAGGAATCTCCAGGGCAGCTGGGAAATCCAAACTCAAACAGCAAACTGTGTCTCGACACGGCAGGGTCCAGCTTCCCAGGGTGACACTGGAGATGGCTCAAAACCGTCTGTCTCACAGAGAGGACGGTGCTTTGAAAGGCCTATCTATCTCTCGGGCCCCTCTCAGGTTTTTCGCCCTTGGGATCATCACCTTCAAAGCGAGGCCCAGGAATCCGTTTTTAGCCAACACCTCACCACCACCAAGCTGTCAGGCTGCTGACGGGAGTCACCTGTTAGGTGACCCTGGAGTCCCCTTGTTTTACAGTTAGCATATCAAATCACGCAGTCCCACTTCTGCAGGTCCTTCAAACAAACCCCTTTCCCCGTGCCCCTCTGCACAGGTCATGCCCTTGCCAAGGTACCTGGGGCCACACAGCTGGGACCCTTCTCGTGCCTTCAGGGCACAACTCTGCAAACGAGAGCAGAACATGGGAAGTCAGCAGTGTGGACAGGTTTTCAGAACTGAGCTCAGTCTCTAGCCAGAAACATTTTGACTTCTTCGTGTCCCTGGATCCCACTGTGTAAAGCCCAGTACCATGCATAATGAGGCACCCACGTGGGCCAGGAAGAGGGCTGAGAGCCTCTCCCGTGCCGCCAAGTGGTGCAGCATCCTCGAGTCCAGAGCCACCCACCACCACCCTTGTGAACGTCCCATGTCAAAGGACTTTGAGAGTTTGAGAGGGGAGAAAGAAAAGAAGTCAATCCTGTGATTTCTGTTCTATTTTGTGCAGACACACCCCAGCTATACAGTGAGGGCCACTACTTTACTACAAGCCCCTAGACTCCACACAGCTCAAGAGTGAAAAGGGGTAGGTGGTTCTGTTCATCAAATCTCTACATGGGCCCAAGGTGCACATCACCTGCAGTCACGGAGCCTATTCCCTGTCACACTAAAGGGCCACACAGGAAGAAGCCCTCCTGACCCACAGGGACACACAGGCCTTTCTAGCTGATTTGGGTTTTAGGCAGAGAAACCACGGAGGGCCTCTCCAGCACAGGTGCTCGGATTACAACCCAGCCTGTGTGCACAGCTCACCGGCTGGAGGCCAAAGGGAGCACAGAGAATTTACTTTGTACTTGGAACCATTCCCTGAGCCTCCCTGTTAGGTCAGGATACAGGGGATTCACAAAGAGTTTATTAAATTCCTGGGGCATTCGATGCTGGCCATGTTATAGGAGCCCAGAGAATCATTAATCAGCATGTGGAGGAAGGGATGGGGTAAATAGATTCTAAACTGTTAGGTTCTCCTGCACGATAAGCAGCTACAGAATGACCTGGAGCTCAGCCCCAGTGGTCAGGGACGTGACCTTACTCACCATCTGTTATGAGGGCTCTGCTGGTCAGAACCTTCCCCAGCATAAACTTCAGCACAGCCAGGATGCTGCAGAGGATCCCGCTTAAAATGGAAACACTGAACAGGAAGTCATCCTAGAAGAGAAAATTCCAGATTTCAACAGTTTCTATGATAGTCTGCCTTGTATTTATTTAGAAACCCAGTGTGTATTTCTCTCCCTATAGGAGATTCCCCTTCGCACTATTCTGCTAACATGATTGGCAACATTGATCAATAACACAGCTGGTCAGAATGCTAAAGATGGTATCTAAGTAGTTTTCCTCAGTTTTAACTCACAAGCAGGTGCCTGAGAATTTTGAAACCCTTCCCTGGCCTCGGAAATTTTTAACACAGAGCCAACTGAATCAGTCACAAAGTCAGCTATAGCCAGAGCTACTGAAAATTATTTTTCCTTAAACGCACATCACTTGAAAGTTCAAATATAGCCTTCCTAATGGGAAAAACGGCATCTAAAAATAGCTGTTGACGTTATCTTCACACCTTGGATCCTTATGTTCACAAGCAAATGAATGAGTCACATATGCAAAGCCAGTACCATTATCTCCTGACATTAGGCCCAATGACACACAGCTCCCATGAGACCCAGCCTCCAGGTTCTCTAGAATTAAAATGCAACTGCCAGCAGAAATCTGATACAGCATCAGACATCAGCAAAGAAACAGGATTCTCCTTAAGCATTTTATTAATAAACTCACTAACCTAGTGAGAGGAGCTAAGAAGGCGACAGACTGTTTCCAGGGCTCAGAACTGAACAAAGTCATCTGAAGTCACCTCACTGGAAAAAGGGTGTCTGTAGAGTGTCTAAGTATCTCCTCCAAAATACAAGTCTGTAGCAGGTGTAGTTTTTACACATATGTTCACAAATCCTTTACTACTCTCTGCTGTAGGACGTGGGAAACAACCTCACCACCTGCCCACAATCACAGGCTGCACTTAGTGACACAAATAGCAAATGAGGAGTAGAAAGGGGAAAAGATGACTTTACAGTGTAGAAACTCAGCAGATGCCACCTCACCCAGTGATCAAGATTAACATCACCATTAATAAGTTGTGCCAGGGATATAATTTGACAAGAAGGGTGATAAGAACAGTGCCTCCGTGGTGTTCTCCCACAAACCCATAATCTGTTTAACTGTGAAAAACCATCAAACAAACCCTCAGAGGGATACTTTACAAAATACCTGTCCCTCCTCAGATGTGTAAAGGTCATGAATGATAAGGAACAACCAGAAAACTGTCACAGACTGGAGACTGAGGAGATGTGACAACCTAGGAAGGCCCAGGCAGAGACAGAGGTCCTCGGTGGGCAAAGGGGAACCCTGGGATGTGGACTATGGCTTTACTACTCTGCTGAGATCTCACAGTCTGGGGAAATGTGCAGTGGTTCTGGGAGATACTAACATCAGGGTGGATGAAAGATAAATACAAACCGTCTACACCACCTTTGAAATTCTTCTGTAACTCTAAAGTCAGTTCAAATTTATAACAATTTACTCCTTTAGCATTTCACCTCATCAGATTATCAGTAAGGACTGAGATAAAAGATAAACCTGGTCTCTCAGAATATGCTGAGTCCTGCGCAGAGACCTCCCACCAGGGACAGGAAGACAAAAACCCCTCAATTGAACTCCCTTGTGAAAGGATTCAGCCTACTGCAGTGGACGGTACCCACAGAAAATAATGTGAGCACAATGCTATGTCCTGAATGCTTCTGCCCGCTAAATAATCCAGTGTGACTGTATTTAAAGGTATGGCTTTGAGAAGGTGAATTGGTCATGAGGGTGGAGCCCCTAGAAGTAGACTTAGTGACCTTCTTTAAAGAGAGACCTCGGAGAACTTTCCTGCCCCAAGGACACAGCAAGCAGGCACCATCTACGGACCAGGGAGCAGACTCACTGGACACAATGTGTTGGTGTTTGATCTTAGATTTTCACAATCCAGAACTATAAACAATAAATTACTGTTGTTGAGGAGTCATTCAGCCTATGGTATTTTGTTACAATAGTCAGAGTAAACTACGACACATTATTCAATAATCATATACCAGCTAGTTTCAGGTGCTGATCTGACTCAGAAGCACAAGTTGGGAGACTGACTTTGTCAGTTCAAAAAAAATACTCTGAAATATTTCTGGTGCCATTCAGTCTCTCCCCTTGGAAAATTCCTGAATTTTTGGAGGTGAAGGAAGTCTCTGCTTGCTTCACATAGGATCCAGGGCTGGGAGGTGGGGTCCTTTCCCCTCTCCTGAGAAGCACCGCCGGCTCCTCCCAGTGCTGCCACCCGGGGCGCTCATGCTTAATGGGTCCTGGCTGCCCGTGACTCAGGAATGTGTCCAGCAGAATCTGCTCAGTTCTCCCCCCACAACCTGAGAAAATGAACTCGAACTCTTGAGTCTCAGTTCTTTCTGCTGTGAGTGGCGGGGGAGTGGGGGTCCCTGTACCCCCTACCAAGCAGCTGAGGTGAATAAAAAGGCAGCATTCATTGTCAAAGGGCCCAAACATATTACCTACATGTGTACTCCATCAAATGGCAAAACGAGGTGCTCATGGGAGCCCAAGCACAGCAGGCGTTCCCACCCAGGGAACCCAGGGGAATCACTGCATAGAAAATGGGAATGTGATGAGGGGAAGGAATAAATATGATACAGAAAGAAAATAAAAGAGCATGTATAAAGGGGGGAGGAGGGGG